>BQNB010001237.1:3769-143671 GCA_026074375.1 Tanacetum coccineum
CGTCGCGATGGTGTATTTTTTGTCGTGTGACGATTTACCGTTTGTAAGATATTTTATTTTTAAAAAAGAGGTGGAAAGTGAGTTTTTTTTATTTTTGATAAAAAAATGAGTGGCTAGGATTGGTTCATTGGATCTATGACAAATAATTGGTCTATATTGATCTTAACTCATGTTTTATAGCTGTACCATTCTTTTCAGATTGCCATTTATGTTATCGTCGTTGGATTTCTAAGCACGTCGAATGTGGCAACTTACGAGCCACAAATTTGCCGCTACAGCACAGGTGCATGTTTTATTTTTATGGCCTATAGTCTGGATCTACTGTCTAAGAAACTATATGTCTTAATAATTTACCTTATGTGGGACCCACATATTAACAGAACGTCGATTGGAAATGGTTTTGTTACGATGAGGAGTGTGAAAGAGATCAATATAAATTTTTTGTATGATGCTTAGAGGAGGATCTAATTAGAAGATATGCCCGGATTAAATGGGGAACTATGGAACCCAAGGGAACCATTGAGTGTACTACATCGGCTTATTCATCACGGATGACATCTGGCGCATGTTAATTGATTTTGTTTAGGTATGGTGTTTATTGTTAATATTAAGGGCCTCAACCTAAAATGAGGGTGGAAGGTGTGCTTGGAAAAGTAAGGTACATATCACATTATTAATGGTACGAATCATTCACTCTAGTTTTCCATTTTGTTATGAGGTTTTTCGGCATGAGAATCGCATTTGACTACCAATGTTGTAAACAAAAGTTAAGTACTATTTTGTTAGTAAGTTCACCATCGTGATCACATTTGAACGCAGTTAAATCACTTTTAAATTGATATTTGACATAAGAACAAAAATGTACAAACTTTTGAAAAATATCATATTTATTACATAAGGGATAAATCCACAAATAGTGAGAGAAGTAATATTAAAAATATCTGGGACTAACAATTAGACATGTTTAAATATGCGAGTGAACAGTTTCAAAACAACTAGAAACATTCGAGTTCTAACTGGAAAATGAAAGTCGAACATGTTTTCCAAGTTGACATGCATGAAAAATATCTTGAGACTTCTCTTTATTATATGAAATAAAATTGCGGGGAACAAAAGAGCATATTACGTCCTCGCTCGGGTAACCGAGCCATTGGTGCCACTTGCTAGGACTAATAGACAACAAATCACTAGGAGGAGATGGTGGCTTGATAACTTGATAAAGATCGCTCAAATTGTCACATCTAAGGAGGATATGGCGGGTCACGAAATCCTTCAAAGAGATCCAAAAAGTATCAAATTCAATAGTGAAATTATTGTCTCTAGTAAGCTGACGAACAAAAATTGAGATTTTAATTGATGTCAGAGGTGATATGTATATTATGAATATGTAAGGGGAGACGCATAGTAGGTAAGATGTTATGGACCCGTCACCAAAACGCAAAGATAGATATAAACATATACTATAAATATTACACCAGTTATGAGAATTAGAATTAAGGTGAGAGGAGGCAATTGTATTCATATTCAAAGTGCGATCCTTGGGAGTCATGGTATTAAAAGCACTTGGAATTAGGGGTGAGCAGAAAAACCGAAATTGAACCGAACTAACAACCGATTCGAATTTGTCAAAACCGAACTACAAATTCAGTTTTCGGGTTGGATATGAGTTTGACAATCTGAATTGAAAGAACCGAATTTATATAAATATATACATGCTTTTTTATATATTTATATATAAAAAAAGACAATTACAATTTTATCCTCATACAAAAAAAACACTTTTTATGCGTCAAATATTTTTTTTTGCTAAATATCTATGTAATTTTTTTAAATAAATGGTGTAATTCGTGTTATACGGGTCAACCCGAAACCGAACCGAATTTCAGTTCGGTTTTCGGTTTGACCCAAAAATTTTTTTTTAACCGAACCGAGCAACACCCCTACTTGGAATCTTAGGGTGTGTTTAGTTGGGGGAAAACACATTTGTTTTCCACAAAATGTTTTGTAGAAAACAAGGAAAATAGAGATCGCGTTCAAATTAGGGTTTTATGATAAAATTCTCTGCAAAACACAAAATCCCTATTTCCCACTTTAATATACAAAACTACAAAACAAAATTAAAATTTTCACATATTTTTTTTAAAACACATCCAATCTATTTCCCCACTCGTATCGATGAGAATGGAATTATGTTAAAGAATGAGAATTGAAAGAATGGGAATATACATAGAGAAAGGAGATCGATTCTGCTGTTTGGTGCAAACCAAAAACCTACATTAAAAAAAATGATTCTCCTGTTTGCTTATTATGTAGTAACTAGAAACGTATTTGAATACATAGATAATAATTCGCGTTTTCATATATCTCCTTCATTCTTTTAAAGAACAACACACGTATGTGTTATAAAATTTTCTAACAAGAGTTATACGTATGTATTATATTATAAATAATAAAAGCAATACAATTATCAGGATTGTCGGGTGCATTTATGTGTTTTACCCGCACCTGACCCGACCCACTAATTAAAACTTAATACCGGGTGCATTTATTTACCTTCTATTTTGATACATGTATACCGTGTTTGTTTTTGTTTTTCTCTTTGATGCTAACACACACAACATCTCCACCCTCAAATTTGTCGCCCAAAAATGTATTCTAGCTCCATCTTATTCATCTTCTTCCTCTAGAATTCACATCTGGATTCATGAAAATAATCTTTTATGCATCTTCATGTATGCCATATTTTTAAGTTTTGAAGAAGAAGAGTATTGCAAAAGAAAGTCATAATATTGCATGTTTCGAGTTATTCCTACATCGGTAGATGGAGACGATTTGGTAAGTCATTTCTGGGTTCTTATTTTGGGGGTTTTCCATATACAGTTTTGATTTTTAATTTTCGTTATGCGTTTTAGTAGTTTTGGATTTTTATTTGTTGAATAGCTCATATACCAGTTTTATTTGGTTAAAGTTCTTATGTTTAATCGAAATCAACATTAGTGTTTTATTGTGTTAGTGTTTTTATAAACTGGGTATATTTGAAATTTGAGCTAATTTTGGTTAAATTTTGTGTAATGGGGGTAAATGTTAGGTATTGTTAACTGATCTTTGCACGAGCCAAGTTGGTATTGATATGTGATGTATAAAATAATTTATACGTTTGGTATAATGTGGTAAGTGGAAGGATGGTATAGAGCGAAAATCACTCGCCTCAACAACCAGCATAGGCGCACCCACGGTATGGATTAATCAGCGGCCTGAAACGCCGTCGTTTCAAGCTGCTTGGCTCCTGTTTCTTTTTGGGTGACTTTGGTAATACATACATATTCACCATGTTTACGTTTAATATGATGCGGTAAGTGAAAGGATGGTTGAGAGCGAGAATCACTCGCCTCAGCAACCTCCACAAGCGCACCCACAGTATGGATTAATCAGCGGCCTGAAACATTGTCGTTTCAAGGTGCTTGGCTGCTGTTTTTTTTGCTGACTTTAGTAACACATGCATATTTACCATGTGAAAGCTTAAATGAGGGCGGATGTGTTGTATGTGTGTTTTTGGTGTTTTGATTTAGAGAAGAACACGCATGAATGATACGTGTTCAATTCACACTAATTGAATTTTTTTATAATAAACGCGGGTAAAACCCGGATCCAGGTTATCTCTTATAGCCTTTTTTTATTATTATAAACCGACCCGTCCCCCGTCCTGTTTTCTTGCCCCGCCCTGAACCATTAAAACTAACAAAGACGTGTACACGTGTGTCATACGTGTTTCATTCATAACACACCTATGCTTCTCTTCGATTCCACTGATCTCTTCGTTGCCGCCATTTATGGTGTGCGGCGCTATTGATCAATTATTTATTGAATGTATAGCTTGACAGGTACAACGTATTCTACCTGGATTATCTTAAACATGAGATTGTTTGCGTTTTGACGGGGCAATATACTGATTTTTAATCACCTATTCTTAAGGAATTACGATCTGAATTCTACTATACTGAAACTCATCACATTTCACGACAACATATGGGCCGTCCAAGGCGATGATGATGCTTTACTTTTATGTGGTGCGTAGCTTACCCACGCCTGTATGCTGGCTAGGCAGTGACACTAAGAATGTGAATGCAGCCGTGGCGGGTTCTGGGTAATGCTGCCGTATTCGTGAACCTGAGCCAAAAATAAGTGAATCACCTCAGGAGTTGGAGGGCTGGGCTCCTTTTCCGTTGTTGTGACCCGCTGTTTTGGGCTTTCTTGCTTATCGGACAGCGGGTTGGGGTAGCTCTTATGGGCCAGCGATCCTGATGATTGTATATATTTATAATATAATTATAATTATAATTTGTAATGTATAGTCTTATAATGCAAGGCGTAGAAAAATTTGCCTTTTCTATGGACACTACAATATAAACAGTAGGCGATGATGATGATCTTCTAATGTTGTGTTTTTGTGAGCCACGGGTTACAAACACCTGTATTTTGGAGGGGCGACCACAGCTGCACCGTGGTTGCTGCCACATCCAGTGTGTCGTGTGGTTCCCACAACAATGGATCTGAGCCTAAGAAATTTGCAACTGCCGTAGATTAAATGTGCATTATACTTTATTTCACATTCACCGTCTTCAAGGTTCTGATCAATTCAAACTTAATTTATAACTTTTTTCATGATGTTAATAATATAATATTGACATTTTTTTATGTTTTCATTTGGAATAGTTGAGCAATGGAGGTTGTAGCACCGATTGTGGATGACAAGAAGACTAGCAGCAGTATTTTGTTGTTTACTAAATGGTCTTACGACGACGTTCAGGTAGTTTTCTTTTTTTATTCATTACTGTTAAATATTTGTCTCAGATTTATGTCGTGTCATTTATTGATTATGTTACGTTAGTTATAAACATTAAGTATATGCATGTGTTTAGTATGAAAATTGTTTTTTAAGGGGTTGTTTGTTTCGGCTTATATAGCGGGCTTATAGCTTATTTGGTTTTCAGTTTATGTTTCGTAAGCTCATTTTTTGTGGCTTATTTTGAATTTTTTTGGTTTATTTAAGTTTACATCTAATAATTAGGAGCGTAGAAACCCACTAAGTTCTTTATTTATAACAATCTTAAAAAAGCAATACACATTTACAAATAAGGGCTTGGTTCCTGCTTATTTCAAAGTTGTTTAAGCTTATGTAGCAGCCTTATAGCTTATTCTGTTTTGGCTTAATGTTTCATAAGCTTAATTTTTGTGGCTTAGTTTAAATTTTTAGTTTAAATTAGCTTATAAAAATGGTTACTCATTCAATTTCAAAGCCCCTTGGTATGTTTCCCAATTAATACATATACATGATAAAGAATATTAGCAAGTTCTGTAACACTGATTGTTTCCTCTTTATTAGGGATAATAGGAAAACTTAAGGTCTTATAATAGTGAACTTATGCTATTATGTTCATGCAGGTTCAGTTGCGCAATTGGTGACTTGGATGGCTATATTTCTGGGAGCAAACAGGTGAGTCATAAGATCAGTTGGTGACTTGGATGGCTATATTTCTGGGAGCGAATAGCCGGGTTATAAGACTCATATGTACGTTGTAATTAGGTGTTTTGGAATAATTGTTTCAAACCTTTAATAGTTGTGTGATGGCGTGAAGGAATTAAACTTATAGAGGATAATTTACATATATGGAAACAAGAATATATCAACATTACTGCTAGTAAGTTTGACGATGGCATTGTAATGCTATATGATTAGGTTTCTAAGTTTCATCTCTTTTTGTAACACCCGCATTTTCGGGACAGCGCAGCGGAACATATATGGGTGTTACTTCCTAGCACAATCACACATAATTCATAAAGAACGACTCAAAAGAGACGTTATAATAACATTGGTCCCAAAATAAACAAGTTTGAACAATATCCCATATTCAACATATGGTTAAACCATAGTACCATAAAATCACCCATCATAAGATCAAGTTTTACAAAATACCAAATTGTGTCATAAACATTTTAACATGGGGATATTTAGAAGTTCAAACAAAAACCACGCAAGACCATCCTCGTGAGCTCCAAGTCATCCATCATCCTTGATTACCTGAGATAAAACATGCTAAAAAGTCAACGAAACGTTGAGTGAATTCATAGAGTTTTCATAAACCATAATATGAACACAAGTTTTATTTTATACATCATCTTATAACATTGTGGATCAAACAAGTTATATAAATATTTGCACCGAGCTCATGACACCTCAAGCGTTAACATCAACCACATATGTAATAAATTATCATATGAAATAAACAATTTTCCTTGCCCCCACACGAGGTATCATCGCTAATATACCTCATTTCTCTAATCACAAATCGTCCGTTCAAGGGTGTTCCCACAATGGATCCAGACCCCGGACGGGGGATGTCAACCCCAATAGATCTATCAAATGTATTAGCGCTCACTAATCCAAGCAATTAAGCAGTTCATGAAATTAGGGACTTTATGCGATAGGTACTCGTGCAAAATATAATTCAGGAACGGGTCCAGCATACCAAACAATCTTGTGTTCAATTTTAAAACAAGCATGTATCTCCCTCGCGGGTTTTCAATAAAACATTAAAAGTAAAGGCGAGGCTATGAACTCACCAAGTAAAGAAGAAACAAGAGCAATCGAGAAATTGAGACCACGAGAAACTCCAAGAAATTATTCGGGACCTACATAATAAGTCGCGACATAAAGTTATAAAGTATTCCAATACCTATACATAGTTATATAATAACTAGTTTAATAAAATGCAAAACATGTGCAACATTGAACCGAGATTTAACCAAGGTGTTTCTATCTCTAAATTAGATGTAGGACCTGTACTAACACTCAATTAAAAGTCTACTAAGTATCGCTTATCAAATCTTAACTTTTACTAAGTGGTCGCACTTTTATTTTTCTAAAACTAGACGTAAAAGTCTATTTTCTGGTTTGGGTCAGATTCATGAGAGCATTGCTCTCAAACCATTAAGGCTATGAAAGTGAGGCTTTCACCTCTAGAAAGCCCTTGGAGTCTACTTTCCAGAACATTAAGCCAATCATTCCAATTGTTTACCATTTAAGAGAAAAGTTCATTTTACTAACTGAAACTCAAAACAGAAAACTCAATTTCCAGATTTTAGTCAACTTCACGCTATCGTATCTCTTATTCTATAAAAGATATAAAAATGAGGCTTTCACCCCTGGAAATCCACTTAAGTCTAGTTTTCAAAACATTTGGCCAATCAATCATACCATTCACCAATCCATGGGAAATGGATTTTTACTAACCGAAGGTCAAACCAGAAAGTTGGCTGAACTTCTATCCCTTACGGAAAAGTGCATAATTCTTAATCTAAAATAGCTATGAATGTGAGGCCAAGTGCTGGAGTCTTTCTTATATGTCTAGTACTGAGTCATGCATTAAAACCCAAACTTTTAGTTCAAAAATTTGGAGATTAACACGTTTTATATTCAAAGGTCCAGATTTGACCCATGATCGTAAATTGACCATAACTCCTTCATCCGGAGGAGTTGGTTGAGCATCCAATTTACCACATGATCCCCTAAGAGTCTATTTTCCAAATATCAAATTATATCAGTAGGCACAGGCCAAAAATTTTGAGGAAATGGGGCGACAACCTGCTGTCCCCAAAACAGTCCCTAGATAATCCTTCCAAACCTATTTTAAACTCATTCTAACCATTATCAATCATCATGCAAGGCTACTAATCATCTCCCAAACACATCCCTTACACTATAACATAACTTTTAAATCAAACCAAAGATTCACAAGATCAAAGCATGCATGCTTAAAAAGACCATCATTCAACCACATGTATTAACACTAGAATCAATTAATTGAAGTATGAAAATTTAGGGACACTTACAACACCAAGAATAATAGTAGAAAATCAACACATAAACCCTATGATGGGTATAGGGGCTGCCGAACCCAAGGGAGCAAGAACCCAAACTTTTCCTTGATTTTTATTTAGCCAATCCTTCACAATTGAACCCTAATTGCTTCTTTTATAACAAGAATCCTTAAATCTTACAAATGGAAGATCTTCTAAGAATCAAAGGTTTAAGTAACTTGATGCATGGTTGTTATTATCATTGGGGAACAATTAGGGTTTATAATAGTGTTGATTTAAGGTGAAAAGGAGTAGATTAAATGGGGTTTTGATGATCAATTAAGGGTTTTGGTGGGTTATGTGTCGAACAGGGAAGAAGGAGATGGAAGAAAGAAAAATTTTGTCTGTGTTTTGATTTACTATGTGTGTGTGTGACGAGCCTTATATAAAAAGAATATTGGGTTTGGGTCTTGGGCCTAATTTAGCTAGTGGGTTAAGTTAAGTGGTTTAAAACATAAGGGTTTATGGTTTGGGGCCTATGGCCGGTTTAAAGAAAAAAGCTATGTGCGGTCAAATAAGTGGATTAAAGTATGAGTGGTGTATGTTTTTAGGGCCTTATGGTCCTGTGTCTAAAAAGCAAAAAAGGTTAGTTTAAAATTTCAGTTTAAATTAGCTTATAAAAAATGGTTACTCATTCAATTTCAAAGCCCCTTGGTATGTTTCCTAATTAATACATATACATGATAAAGAATATTAGCAAGTTTTGTAACACGGATTGTTTCCTCTTTATTAGGGATAATAGGAAAACTTAAGGTCTTATAATAGTGAACTTATGCTATTATGTTCATGCAGGTTTAGTTGCGCAATTGGTGACTTGGATGGCTATATTTCTGGGAGCGAACAGGTGAGTCATAAGATCAGTTGGTGACTTGGATGGCTATATTTCTGGGAGCGAATAGCCGGGTTATAAGACTCATATGTACGTTGTAATTGGGTGTTTTGGAATAATTGTTTCAAACCTTTAATGGTTGTGTGATGGCGTGAAGGAATTAAACTTATAGAGGATAATTTACATATATGGAAACAAGAATATATCAACATTACTGCTGGTAAGTTTGACGATGGCATTGTAATGCTATATGATTAGGTTTCTAAGTTTCATCTCTTTTGTTCTTGATAATCTGTTATTTCAAACATCAGAAAAACAGGAAGTTCTGTGGAGAAAGCTTCTTCCTAAAGCAGCATAGTTGCGGCTAAAAGAATCAGGCACTGGTCTCCACCTTAAGGTTTGTTGGCTGCTCTAAATTTTAAAACATGCATCTACTAATCAAAGTTTGAATATGGAGGCTAATATCACAAAAGTTTCATATCTTAGTTCCTTGATTAAGTTTAGATCTCTTGAATGTAATTGATCCGGTATTGGTTTATATTCGCAGTCACCTGATGAGTTGATTGAGATGGCGCATAAATTCAATGACAAAACAGCCCTCCCAAAGTTGGTTGGTTCTTAAACATTACTAAAATGATATCATATATCTATTTTTCACTTGGCATCAAGTGTGTCACTGATGGATGCGATTTCACTTCTGTTAGGTGGCTAATTTTGGCTCCCTTGAACTTTCACCTGTTGACGGGAGAACACTGACAGATTTCATGCACACAAGGGGTTTGAGGATGTGCTCCTTGGGCCGAGTGGTAAGTGCAATTAACATCTGTTAACTTAACGATCAGATGGTTCAAATTTGCTTAATATATTGTGTTTAGTTTGATTCTAGCACTCTGCTTATTGAACTATTATGAGTGTCAATGAGTGGCGCTAACTTTTTACACCCTTGATTTTTTTCTAAAAAAACACATGACTAGACTTCGCTTCACACTTGCATCATTTAGTCTACACACTAATCAACTTTAGAGTTAACAGTAAACATAACTAGCTAGAAAGGAACCACATATAACCATGTACATCATTATATACTTGCAAGAGATATTAATTATTGGTAGAAGTGGAAAGATTTGTAGTAACAATTCAAAACTCAAAACGGATTCGGGTTTAAACATGCCATTTTATGGTGCGTTGTCAACCAGACATGGTTGGGTTAGGTGACCCTCAACACTATCATGTCCTTTTCTAAACCTATTCTGTAGGTAACTGATGCATTATTATGATTACAAATGCAACATGATTACGGTACTGACCTAAATATACGAGTAGTGTATATTAAAAAATAGACATGGGAGACTTTCAACCCATTCAGCCTGTTCACCTTTTAGGTGAGAATTTCATTTTGACCCATCAAAGATAAGACATCCCTAAACTAACGGATTCATAGGTACTTTTATGTGTCACAAACTTCAAACTCGGATTGCCCTCTCTGTGTTTTCAGGTTGAACCTTTAGACAAGCTCCCCCATGTGCAGTCACTCTGTATCCATGAGATATTTGTGCGAGCCTACAAACACATATTGCAAGCAGTTATAGCAGCAGTTGATGATATAGCTGATTTAGCTGGCTCAGTAGCGTCATGCTTAAATGTACTGCTAGGAACACCTCAAACAGTTTATGCAAATTCACTAACCAGCAATGATTATGTATCATTTGTATAAAATTAATTATGCAAATCTGTCAACTCAAGTTTGCAATGATCTATAAATGCAGAGTTGGCATTTATATTTATTGATGAAATTTTCTTTTTCTGCGTCTTTGTTGATTTCAGCTATTACTACGCCGCAAGCAGTTTCAATTTCTCCAGTTGCTTTAACTTGATAGCATCTACCTGAGCATACACGACATAACAGTGATACCAAAACAACAACAATACACATCTAACACACACCAACGCTCGATGTCCCGCAGCGGAGCACGGGCAAACAAACTTGTTTGAATACAAAGATGATCTTATACATTAAGAATAATTGGTGGCACATAACAAATTAACTAGGAAAAAGACCAATCTTCAAAAGTTTATATTTTTTTATAATCATAAACGTTAAAAATTGAGAGAAACATTACAATCGTAACAATGAACAAGGCGTGCCCACACCCGTGCGTTGCACCGGGCTTGGTCTTTAGAAAAAATTTGATTGTTACTTATGTGAATCATTGTTAAAAATAAAGTCAAATGAAACCTGTAAAATATTGACGATTGCATTAGTTAGGAAAAATGATAACTTTTGCCTCAGTAATTTGTATGTGATAATATTTAAAAAAAACTTATCCATTATAAAGTTTTCAAATTATGTAGTGAGTGGAATCTTTTTTAGCTGTGTCACTTCATTATGTTTGATAATACAATAGCTCAATCAGTTTCATTCACGAGTCATTTCAATATTTGATAATTCAATTGTATTGAGGCCCAACAATTTTGTTAACACAATAAAGCCCAAAAACAAACCCTAACATCTATCACTTACGCAGACACACAAACACTAAGGCCCCGTTTGGTTCGCCGAATCTTCAGGATTCTGATGGAATTGAAATCCGATTCCAATTCCATAACGTGTTTGGTTGGCAGAATGTTTGAATTCAAAATCTGATTCCAATTCCATAGTGTGTTTGGTTGGCGGAATTAATGTAATGAAATACCTCAAATTCCTTTATGTGTGGAATTAACATTTCATCCTAAAACGAAAGGAAAGTTTATAATTCCATGGAATTTGATATTTTTATCATCAAAAATAAATTATTATTATTATTATTATTATTATTATTATTAATTATTTTGTATTATTTTATTATTATTATTATTATTAATTTTTATTTATATTAAAAATTTTTTTTATATTTCATATATATTTTATTTTTTTTAATATATAATATTTATTTATTTATAATAATTTATATTTTTTATATTTTTAAAAATTATATTTTATTTATATTTAAAAATATATTATTATTTATTTTAGTTATTTTATTATTATCTATTTATTTATTTAAAAATTAGATTATTTTTAAAAAATTTTATTATTATTTTTTATTATTATTTTTTATAAAAATTTATTTATTGTTATTAATATAAATTATTAATTTGTTTTTTCATTTCATTTTTTCTCCCTGCTAAACACGGGATAGTTTTCACAAATTCAATTTCTTCAGATTCCAATTATTAACATTGCCTATTCTTTAACATTCCAATTCCGTAACATTCCAATTCCTCAAAAACATTCCAATTCCAACAAAAATATTCTGCGAACCAAACGCACCCTAACACACACTTATAAACTTATCCCTTTCATTCTTAGAGCAACAATGCAAGAAGTCTTCAATGACTTTTTGCATTGCATTTATGACATTTAATGTATATTATACTTAATAATAAAGACTGAAGAATGACTTGTAGTTTGGTAAGTCATTCTAAAAAGCTTTGCAAAAATTGCTTTTGGTCATGCTTTAAAAAACCTATTTCTCAAAATGATTTTTTAAAATAGTGAAAAGCTATTGGTTGTTTTGCGGGTACTCTTATCACTTTATGACACAAAAAATCCAAATCTCAGCACATTATTCCACACGAATACACTTATGATAAACAAATCACCAAGCCCCAATCAGTTTTTGTGTTCTTCTTATTATTACTTGAACCACAGTACTCACGGCTTTAAGATTGTATACAAAACTTCATGGGTAGGTTTTGTTTTTATTATGTTGTTTGATTCTGGATGACTGAATGAAAGAAAGTAATGAAACAAAGTTGGTTTGTTCTTTACTTTATAAAATTCGAATATCCAAAGAAGTTAAATCTTCAAAAAAAAGATCCTATGATGTTGCAGTGTTTAAAAATCTTAGCTGATTTTGTAAATAAATAAAAAATACATAACTGAGATCTTGATATTATCATTTAAGTTTCGGCGTTGTTGATGGAGATATTTTCGTGGATGTTGTAATTAGTACCTGTGCATGGGATTAGGAATAGATTATGGAGTTTGGATTGTAGTAGAGGTTTCTTGATTGGGCATCGTTGTTATCTGTTTCAGAAGAAACTAGGGTTTTGATTTAGTGTTTACTTCTTCATTCATTCATAAGGTCCATTATAATCTCTACACTTTCATTTAATTACTTCACTTATTTACATACCTATTGTTATATTGTTAATCACCACTTAGGAGTTATTTTATAAAGTTGTAAAATAAAGACAAGCATATTCATAATCGAATAAATACCTACACATGATGAAATGATGTT
Source organism: Tanacetum coccineum (assembly GCA_026074375.1). Taxonomy (NCBI): domain Eukaryota; kingdom Viridiplantae; phylum Streptophyta; class Magnoliopsida; order Asterales; family Asteraceae; genus Tanacetum; species Tanacetum coccineum. The sequence goes on from BQNB010001237.1 coordinate 16,802, forward strand.
TAAAATATGTTAGATACAAGAACAAGTTTTATTTGATGTTATACAAGTGTTGATTAATTTATAAAATTAATGGATAAATTAATTGTTAAAAGTTTATTTGTAAAGTTTATACATAAATAATTATGAGGAAATTTTAATTGGACATAGATTAATGGACATAAATTAGAGGACGTAAAATATACAACGATGTGGTATTAGTTAAATTAGAAGACTTGTAATAATTTAATTATGTCAAAAGTTTATAAAACAAATTTTATAAAACATTAATTCAAACAGTTTATATAATCTATAAACCTACGAATTTTTATAAAATATTTACACCTGAGATTCAAATAGTAAATTTTATGAGGATTCCGAATATATAAGAAACTTGAAAAACGAAGCTATAACGAATAAGTTATGATTTTTTAAGATTACGATAATTAAATATATAAATGTGTTTTTATAAAAACTGTTACTGTTCTGGACCTGATGTAACATTTTACATTTTCAGGTCATTTACGACTTCAATTATTCAATTATTTATTTTTAGGCTTTTGCGCGTTTGCTTTTTATTTAAATCGCTTAGTGAAATCGCGTAAACTAAAAATTAACGTTCAACATAAACGGACACCAATAAATAAAAGTTTACGTCAAGCAAGTGTTATAAAATTATTAAGAGTATAATTTATAACTTTTCCTATTTTATTTTTATTGGTTACGTAAAACGCTTACGTTTCGCAATAAATTACATTTAGGCATACCCGGAAGCACCTATACCTATCTACACTCAAACAAATACCCACAATTATACCCACTATACAATTTTTTTTAACTCATTTACTCTCAAAATAAGCCATGGGGCCGGTTATACACATTGCACACTTAATAAAACTTAACCATTCACAAGTATTTTACATTACACATATTTCTAAAGATTGGCACATCACTAGTACCTCCCCTCTAATCCCATACGTCCATTTACCTAGATATGAGGAGAAGTCTCTTTCAAATTGTACCATTAACTATACCGGCTAACCTTGGTTAGTTTAAGGATGTAGTAACCAACCCTTGTTATATAAAGTAAGTCCTAGGTTTATTTTAACACACATTTTCCCTATCAAGCAAACGCTAAAACTCTCTCTTGTTTTCCTAAACCCAACTTACGGCTCACATTTTGTAGCTAGGGTTTTCATAAGTTTTTATTTTACAAAGTATTCCAAGTGTTCAAGCTTTGATATTAAATATATCTAAGACCATTCAAGAGTATTAGAAGCTTGGGTTTTGGATTAACAAGGGTTTAAAGCAAGAAGATTTCTAGGGTTTTCATTAGGGTTTTGATCTTGGGTTTGCTTTATTGGGTTTATGCTTAAGTGTAAGCTTGTGTTCATCATCCTACATATCTCTAAGGTTCATTTAAACCCTAAACATTTTCATTATTCATTTACATATGTTTACATATTTGTTTTACATGTTAATCACCACCTAGGTTATTTTTTATGATTTATGAAACATTGTAACATCATGAGATTCGAATTTATATACACATGTAGTGAAATAATATTTAAAATGAAAGTACACTTTTTATATAAGTGTTAAATAATTTATATGTTTAGTTATAAATTAACTTGTGTTGAAAGTTTTATTCACAAAGTTTATGTACAAATATTATGAGGACACTTTATCTTGGTCATAAAATGATGGACAATAATTAGCGGACTTAAAAAATATACCAATAACATTATATTAGTGATATTAGAGGATTTGTAATATACAAAACATGTTAAAGTTTATAAACCTATTTAATTTGAATGACAAACCAAATCGATGATTTTGATATTATTTACCTGAAAGATGATTTTTCAAACCTAATTGATGATTTTGATATCATTTACCTGAAGGATGATTTTACAAACCTAATCGATAATTTTGATATTATATACCTCAAAGATGATTTTTCAAACCTAATTGATGATTTTGATATCATTTACCTGAATGATGATTTTACAAACCTAATCGATGATTTTGATATTATATACCCAAAAGATGATTTTTCAAACCTAATTGATGATTTTGATATCATTTACCTGAAGGATGATTTTACAAACGTAATCAATGATTTTGATATTATTTACCTGAAAAATGATTTTTCAAACCTAATTGATGATTTTGATATCATTTACCTGAAAGATGATATTACAAGCCTCATCGATGATTTTCATATTATTTACCTTTTTATGTTTAATACAAATACTTAGACATGGATTTAACAAATACGATTTAAATATCATTTCAACTTTTAAAATTAAACAAGAACTATTATGTGGTGGTGTAACTATATAACATGTGATATTTTATTTATATAAAATACATTATACTCATACGACCTACAATTAATTAGGTTACATTCGGATTGCCGAGATGATTTTCTTATTTGATTTAGATAATCAAATCATTAGGTGAGTTCATAGCCTCGCTTTTTATATACTTTTACATATTTACAACTTTGGGTGAAAACATGCATTGTTTTAACAATTGGACCGCAATATCTCTTTAAATCAAATTACGAGTTTACCTAAGTAGCTATAACCTACTATGCTCGTGAATCATGAACTGTTAATTACTGTATTGTAAGCACGAATGATATGAATATATCTATTTGGTATTGACATCCCCGTTCGGGTGAGTAGCACTCACTGTGCCGGTTTGCCAAACAACGAATGTATACCATGTCAGAACAATTTAGATGTTGCGGGTTGACATCTACACGGGCACATTAATTTGCATACATATAGGCATAGCCTCAATGTCCATGAAGACTTAGTGGCATTTTTAAATCACTTTATTATGGATTATTTAGTTCCGTTACTTGCCATACACTTAGAAATCTTGCAGTCCTACTTTATACTTACTTAAACATATGAATTCACCAACTTTATGTTGACGTTTTAAAGCATGTTTTTCTCAGGTCAATAAGGTACGAGAAACAAGGATACATTGGTGGTCACCATATTGGAGTCATTACATTAAGGATTTGGGTGCATTACATTTTAGGAATAACTGTTATGTCTTAAAATCTTTACAATTTCATGGATAAACAATTTAAGCTTCGGGCTTTTGTAACAAACAAGTTTATTTAATCCAATGTATCATTTTTAAACGACTCATATAGAGGTCATTCTCATATCTTGTACTATTGATCTAAGAAGTAACACTCTCAGACCTATATTCCGCTGCGACCCATTTTGGGGGTATTATAGATTGGTATCAGAGCCAAGGTTATAGAGAACTAGGTTGCATATTTTACCTAGACTATAACCGTTTTAAACAAACATTGCATCACATCAAAATTTTTCATGTGCATACACACTACTTGTCCACTTGCTTACTTGTTTACGTGACTTATATATATGTATGTGTGTGTGTGTGTGTGTATATATATATATATATATATATATATATATACACACACACACACACACACACACACACACACACACACACACACACACACACACACCCACACACTATATTATACATTTATATATATATATACAAATATATATATAATACATATATATATAATATAACATATATAGATATAAATACATATATATATATATATATATATATATATATATATATATATATATATATATATAATCGGAGTTGTGTGTGTGTGTGTGTGTGTGTGTATGTGAATATATATATACATACCCTCGCCTTGCATATATTTTTACAACTTATTATATATAAGAGTTATTAATATAAATACTAGAACATTTCTTAAGACAAAGTATACTATAAACTCGTAGGTCCTAAACATTAATCTATCTTATATGATATTATACCATCATTCATTCATACCATCATTCATTCATACCATCACTCATTCATACCATCATCCATTCGTACATGAATCTTTCAAATTTCGCACATATCACAATTTTCATCCCTGCCAATGTTGCCTATTCATTCACCATTGCATCATCTTGCATCGTTTTACCATTCATACTGCTACATTATCTAAGCATTAAGTTATCAAATACGATATTTTACCACCATTTATTTATATCATGAGTACATATTCATTTTTTACCATACATCATCTCGCAACATTTCATCCTTGAGGCACGACATAGATAATTAAACAAAAAAAATTTACTCCTCTAATTTTGAAGAACGATGACAACTGCAAATCAAGGGATGAGCATTGAGGAAATTAAGCAGATTATAGCCCAGCGAGTGGCTAATGCTATCGAGACTATTGTTATTTATGAGACAAAAACCAGCATGGCTCGCGAGGCAATAAGCCAAACCAAACGGCAGTTAGACAAGGTAATAAAAAATGCTAGCAATAAGAGAAAGTGGGAAGGTGACCATAATGGAAGCTCTAACCAACAACAAAACAAAGAGCATAAAGTGTTTAGAGCATACACTGTTGGGCCAAGCAACAAGAAGGAATATGCTGGAACTCTACCTCTGTGCAACAAGTGCAAGATGCACCACAATGGGTCGTGCACTGTAAAGTGTGGAAATTGCAAGAAGGTTGGTCACATAACCCAGGATTGTAAGAACCCTACTGCTGATAAGAATCAACGAATTCTCACATGTTATAAGTGTGGAAGTCTGGGACATTACAGGAGTAATTGTCCAAAATTAAAGTTTCGGAACCGTGTGGACAAGTACTAGAAAGGAAAAGCTCGTGGAGACTCTAGCGTCACGGCATTTAATGTTAATGTGTAAGGAGAGACCTTTTCGTATTACCTAATGAAACCTAAGAGGAAATTTTTTCCCCTGGACTCTAATTCCTTTAAGAATCCTCATTGTACTTTTCCTTAAATTCCTTTTATACGGTACGAATGATTTCGAATTATCTATCAAATTAATGTATTATGAAAATGTCAATTGCATCTCAATTTTCTATAAACCAATTACTAAAACATTATAACTTTACAAAACATTTCACTGCCACATGATAAACCATTTTACTATCGTTGACAAACTATTGTACCATCGTTCAATAAACTAACATTTTATAAACTATTCACAATCATTTCACGAATACCTTATGAATTACCTTCTTGACGTCTTATATACTATTTTATAATCATCTCAAAAACTACGTTACTATCACTTTATGAATTCTCTTGTTCTTACCTTATGAAACCATTTTTTTCATCACATAAATTATTCTATTGTCACCCCATGAGTCATTTAGCTATTGTCATGTAAACCATCATACGATTTCTCGCAAACCATTTTATTTTCATCCTATCAACAACCTTACAGCCACCTTGTGAATCATTTTGTCATCTTATAAAACTCCTCGATATTTCTTTATACATAACACAATTTTGACGAAAATAAGCATCGCATCGTTAGCCCTCAAATATACATAGTCTAATCACCTATGTATAATTCAGGAAGGACCATGCCATGCTGAGAGTAGTCACCTTAAAACTCTTGTCAAAATTCAAAATTTCTACTGATATTCTTGAAGAACAAAATTTTGTGTGCGTACCCATAAGAAGTATTTATCACAAGGAATCAAGCTAATAATCATAATAACTAGGTAGACCTTTACTCCATCTTACTACAAAGTGGACATCATCTTATACCAAATCCTAAGCCTAAAAGCCGAGACACATCACTAGTCGCCCTAAGACAATTCGCTATCAAATTTGTTCGCCATTAGAGAATTTACTAAATCATCCATTCAACGTCGAATGGATGCCCGTAGAACTTGGTAGTTTTGACGTCATAATTGGTATGGATTGGTTATCAATGTAGCATGTCGTGATAGTTTGTGCCGAGAAGATCGTTCGTATTCCTTAGGGAAATGAAACATTAATTGTTCGTGGCGACAGAAGCGGCAACGGACACGGATCCCGATTAAACATCATCTCGTGTACCGAAACCCAAAATTACTTGCTAAAAGGATGCCATGTCTTTTTGGCACATGTTACCACAAAGGAGGCCGAAGGCAAGTCAGAGGGGAAGCGACTTGTAGACGTACCAATTGTTTGAGATTTTCCCAAAGTATTTCCCGGGGACTTGCCGGATATTCCACCAACCCGCCAAGTGGAATTCCAAATTGATTTGATATTTGGTGTTGCACCTGTGGCACGAGCACCTTATCGATTAGCTCCGTCTGAGATGAAAGAATTGTTGGACCAACTGAAAGAACTTTCTGACAAAGGCTTTATAAGACCCAGTTCCTCACCTTGGGGAGCTCCGGTCTTGTTTGTCAAGAAGAAGGATGGATCATTCCGGATGTGCATTGATTACCGAGAATTGAATAAGCTGACGGTGAAGAACCATTATCCGCTTCCAAGGATTGATGACTTGTTCGATCAACTACAAGGGTCGAGTGTCTACTCGAAGATCGACCTGAGATCGGGCTATCACCAACTAAGGGTTCAGGAAGAAGACATTCTGAAGACCGCGTTCAGAACTCGATATGGACATTATGAATTTCAAGTTATGCCGTTTGGTTTGACTAACGCACCTGCGGTATTTATGGATATCATGAATTGGGTGTGCAAACCATATTTGGATAAATTCGTGATTGTCTTTACTGACGATATTCTGATCTATTCGAAGAACAAGCAAGAGCATGAAGAGCATCTCAAGTTAATCATGGAGTTGCTTAAGAAGGAGCAATTGTATGCCAAATTCTCTAAATGAAAATTTTGGATTCCTAAAGTACAGTTCCTTGGTCACGTGATTGACAGTCATGTATTCACGTGGATCCCGCCAAGATTGAATCCATTAAAGATTGGGCATCTCCTAAGACTGCAACGGAGACTCGTTAATTTTTAGGTCTTGCTGGTTATTACCGAAGATTCATTAAAGGATTCTCAAAGATTGCCAAATCAATGACCAAGCTTACTTAAAAGAAGGTCAAGTTTGATTGGGGTGACAAAGAAAAAGCAGCTTTTCAATTGATAAAGCAGAAGTTGTGCAGTGCACCAATTCTGGATTTACCCGAAGGAAGCGAAGACTTTATCGCTTACTGTGATGCTTCGATCAAAGGTTTGGGCGTTGTGCTAATGCAAAGAGAAAAGGTGATTGCTTATGCATCACGGCAACAAAATATTCATGAGAAGAATTATACCACTCATGATTTGGAGTTAGGCACAGTAGTATTCACTTTGAAAATTTGGAGGCATTATCTGTACGAGACAAAATGTACCGTGTTCACTGACCACACAAGTTTACAACACATCCTTGATCAGAAGGAATTGAACATGAGACAACGCCGTTGGTTGGAATTTCTTATTGATTACGATTGTGAAATTCGTTCTCACCCAGGGAAAGTAAACGTAGTGGCTGACGCATTGAGAAGGAAAGAACGAACTAAGCTATTATGGGTTCGAGCCTTAGTTATGACTATTGGTTTGGATCATCCCAAGCAGATTTTGAAAGCTCAAACTGAGGTAAGAAAACCAGAAAACCTGAAGTCTGAAGACGTGGGAGGTTTGTTGATTGAAAATTCGAAGGACCCAGAAAAACCCAGGAAGGAGAAGTTGGAACCGCATGCGGAAGAAACACTATGTTTGAATAACATAAGTTGGTTGTCGTGCTATGGTGATCTAAGGACTCTGATTATGCATGAGTCTCACAAGTCAAAATATTTTGTTCATCCGGGTTCCGATAAAATGTACCAAGACATGAAGCAATGCCTAACATGAAAGCCGAAATTACCACCTACGTTAGCAAGTGTTTGACGTGTTTAAAAGTTAAAGCTGAACACCAAAAACCATCTAGCTTGTTGGTATAACCTGAGATTCCTCAATGGAAGTGGGCCAACATCACCATAGATTTTGTCACCAAGCTCCCAAGGACGCAAAGTGGAAACGATACCATATGGGTAATTGTTGACCAACTCACCAAGTTTGCACACTTTTTACCGATGAGGGAAACTGACCTTATGGACAAACTAGCAAGATTGTACTTAAAAGAGGTAGTCACGAGGCATAGAATACCAGTCTCAATCATTTGTGACCGTGACCCTAGATTTGCGTCAATTTTTTGAAGGTCATTTCAGAAGGCTATGGGTACTCAGTTGGATATGAGTATGGTATACCAACCGCAGACTGATAGGCAAAGCAAAAGGACCATTCAGACATTAGAAGATATGTTGCGTGCTTGCGTGATAGATTTTGGGAATGGTTGGGAAAGACACTTACCGCTGATCAAATTTTCATACAACAATAGTTATCATGCTAGCATTAAAGCTGTCCCATTCGAGGCACTTTATGGTCGAAAGTGTCGATCACCTATTTGTTGGGCCGAGGTCATAGATACTCAGCTCACCGGTCCAGAACTCATTCATGAGACAACCGAGAAGATTGTCCAAATCAAGCAAAGAATTCAAGCCGCCCACCATCACCAAAAGAGTTATGCCGATGTGAGGCATAAGCCTTTAGAATTTAAAGTTGGTGACCGAGTTATGTTAAAAGTATCACCTTGAAAAGGGGTCATACGTTTCGGCAAACAGGGGAAGTTGAACTCGAGATATATTGGACCTTTCAAGGTGTTAGCCAAAGTGGGAACCGTTGCTTATAGACTCCAACTACCTCAACAGTTAAGCAGGGTTCATAATACGTTTCATGTATCCAACCTAAAGAAGTGTTTATCCGAAGAGACGTTGGCAGTTCTGTTGGATGAAATACACATTGATGATAAACTCCGCTTCGTCGAAGAACCAGTGGAAATTATGGATCATGAAGTCAAGCGCTTAAAGCAAAGCCTTATCCCCATCATCAAAGTTTAATGGAACTTCAGGAGAGGTCCTGAGTTCAGATGGGAACGTGAAGATCAATTCCGGAAGAAGTATCCGCACCTCTCCACTAAACTCGTACCTTCATCAAGTTTCGCGACTTAAGCCTTGTGGACAAGGATCTTCTAATGGGATGATACTATAACATTTCACATTTTCAGGTCATTTACGACTTTAATTATTCAGTTATTTATTTTTAGGCTTTTGCGCGTTTACTTTTTATTGAAATCGCGTAGTGAAATCGCGTAAACTAAAAATCAACGTTCAACGTAAATGGACACCAAACAAATAAAAGTTTACGTCAAGCAAGTGTTATATAATTATTAAAAGTATAATTTATAACTTTTCCTATTTTATTTTTATTGGTTATGTAAAACGCTTACGTTACGCAATAAATTACATTTAGGCATACCCGAAAGAACCTATACCTATCTATACTCAAACAAATACCCACAATTATACCCACTATACAAAAAAAATTAAGTCATTTACTCTTAAAATAAGCCATGTGGCTGGTTATACATATTGCACACTTAATAAAACTTAACCATTCACAAGTACCTTACATTACACATATTTCTAAAGATTGGCACATCACTAGTACATCCCCACTAATCCCAAGCGTCCATTTACCTAGATAGGAGGAGAAGACTCTTATAAATTATACCATTAACTATACTAGCTAACCTTGGTTAGTTTAAGGATGTAGTAACCAACCCTTGTTATATAAACTAAGTCCTAGGTTTATTTTAACACACATTTTCCCTATCAAGCAAACACTAAAACTCTCTCTTGTTTTCCTAAACCCAACATACGACTCACATTTTGTAGCTAGGGTTTTCATAAGTTTTTATTTCACAAAGTATTCCAAGTGTTCAAGCTTTGATATTAAGTATATCTAAGACCATTCAAGAGTATTGGAAGCTTGGGTTTTGGATTAACAAGGATTTGAAGCAAGAAGATTTCTAGGGTTTTCATTAGAGTTTTGATCTTGGGTTTGCTTTATTGGGTTTAAGCTTAAGTGTAAGCTTGTGTTCATCATCCTACACATCTCCAAGGTGCATTTAAACCCTAAACATTTTCATTATTCATTTACATATGTTTACATATTTGTTTTACATGTTAATCACCACCTAGGTTGTTTTTTATGATTTATGAAACATTGTACCATCATGAGATTCAAATTTATATACACATGTAGTGAAATAATATTTAAAATGAAAGTACACACTTTATATAAGTGTTAAATAATTTATATGTTTAGTTATAAATTAACTTGTGTTGAAAATTTTATTCACAAAGTTTATGTACAAATATTATGAGGACAATTTATCTTGGTCATAAAATGATGGACAATAATTAGTGGACTTAAAAAATACACTAATAACATTATATTAGTGATATTAGAGGATTTGTAATATATAAAACATGTTAAAGTTTATAAACCTAATTAGTTTGAATGACAAACCTAATCGATGATTTTGATATTATTTACCTGAAAGATGATTTTTCAAACCTAATTGATGATTTTGATATCATTTACCTGAAGAATGATTTTACAAACCTAATCGATGATTTTGATATTATTTACCTGAAAGATGATTTTTCAAACCTAATTGATGATTTTGATATCATTTACCTGAAGGATGATTTTACAAACCTAATCGATGATTTTGATATTATATACCTGAAAGATGATTTTTCAAACCTAATTGATGATTTTGATATCATTTACCTGAAGGATGATTTTACAAACCTAATCGATGATTTTGATATTATTTACCTGAAAGATGATTTTTCAAGCCTAATTGATGATTTTCATATTATTTACCTTTTTATTTTTAATACAAATACTTAGACATTGATTTAAAATACGATTTAAATATCATTTCAATTTTTAAAATTAAACAAGAACTATTAGGTGGTGGTGTAACTATATAACATGTGATATTTTATTTATATAAAATACATTATACTCATACGACCTACAATTAATTAGGTTGCATTCGGATTGCCGAGACGGTTTACTTATTTGATTTAGATAATCAAGTCATTTACTTACGGTAAGTTCATAGCCCCACTTTTATACCATTACATTGATTTACAACTTTAGAGTGAGAAACATGCATTGTTTTACGATTGGACGCAAGTACACTTTTATACAAATTACGAGTTTGCCTAAGTTGCTATAACCCACTATGCCCATGAATCATGAACTGTTAATTACTAGATTGTAAGCGGGAATGTTATGAATAGATCTATTTGGGATTGACATCCCCGTTCGGGTGAGTAGCACTTACTGTGTCGGTTTGCCGGACAACAAATGTATACCATGTCGGAACAATTTGGATGTTGCGGGTTAAACATCTACACGGGCCCATTATTTGCATTTATTTGCATACATATATGTCGAGCTTCAGTGTCATGAGCTTAGTGCATTTCGTAATTACTTTTGTGATATTGTATTCGTTACTTATCATACATTTGGAAATCTTGCGGTCCTACTTTATACATTTACTAAACCTATGAATTCACCAACTTTATGTTGACGTTTTAAAGCATGTTTTTCTCAGGTCAATAAGGTACGAGAAACAAGGATACATTGGTGGTCACCATTTCATGGATACACAATTTAAGCTTCAGTCTTTTGTAACAAACAAGTTTATTTAATCCAATGTATCATTTTTAAATGATTCATATAGAGGTCGTTCTCATATCTTGTGCTATTGATCTATGAAGTAACTCTCTCAGACCCATATTCTGCTGCGACCTATTTTGGGGGTGTTACACCTGATAAAAATTTATAAACATTTTATTTTGTTAGAACATCTCAATACGACACCATGGAGATAAATAACATTAAAACGGAATTAAGGAGTTATGATTTTTACAAATTATATATATAATATAAATTATAGAAATATATATATAAATATAGAATATATATATAATATGTATATATAGAAAAATGTATAAATATGTATATATATGTTAGAAATGTAATATTGTATGCACATGGAATATATATAATATACGATAAATATAATATATATTATATATATATATATATATATATATATATATAATTATAAAATATATATATATATATATATAAGTATCTTTATAACAATTTTGATTTTACTGTTATTGTATAGAATTATATAAGTTCTGTTAACATAAAAGTCACTAAAGCTGTTAGAAATTTTAAAAGTGGTTTACGAGTGTTTTCGGGTCCGTTTGGGCTATAAAAACATTAAAAATAATGTAGTACTATTAATATAATATTTATACATGTTTTCAACTTTATAAATATTATTTTATAGAATAATTATTTATATAATATTATTAAATGAACAATAAAAATATTAAATGAAGTATTATTAACAAATAATCAACTATTGAACAAAGGTTATATTTTTACGGATATATATTCGGACATTAAATATCAAGCGTGACTTAAATGTTGTTTCAACTTTTATAAATTAAACAAAACTATTAGGTGGTGATACAACTCTATAACTTATAATGTTGTATTTATATTATACTCATACAGCCTATAATTAATTAGGTTGCATTCGGATTACTCGTGACGTTTCACTCATTTAATTTTTCTAAAATCAATTCATTCACTAGAGGTGAGTTCATAGCCCCATTTTATATAATTCCAATGATTTACAACTCTCGAGGTGAGAAACATGCATTGTTTTATATTTGGACGCAAGTACACTTTTAATCAAATTACGAGTTTGCCTAAGTAGCTATAACCCACTATGCACATGAATCATGAACTGTTAATTACTCGGTGTAAGCGCGAATGTTATAAATAGATCTATTTGAGATTGACATCCCCGTTCGGGTGAGTAGCGCTTACTAGTTTCGGCGGTACCACACTAACAGAGGTATACCATGTCAGATTTGGATGTTGCGAGTTGAACATCTACACGGGAACATTATTGGCATTAAATTGCAAGTACATACATGTTGTAGATTCAGTGTCATGAGCTTAGCGCAGACATAATTACTTTTGTGATATTGTATGTGTTAGATTATTGTGCACTTGAAATCTTGTGGTCCTACTTTATACATTACTTAAACCTATGAATTCACCAACTTTATGTTGACGTTTTAAAACATGTTTTTCTCAGGTCAATAAGGTACAAGAACAAGGATACATTGGGGTCATCATTTTGGGAGTCAATTTGCAATAGAGATTTAAGTACATTACATTTTTGAGTATTTGTTATGTATTAAAATCTTTACATTTTCAAGGATGAACAAGTTAAACGTGGAGCTTTTGTAACAACAATTTCATTAAATCCAATGTATCATTTTTAAAACGACTCATTTAGAGGTCGTTATCTCATATCTTGTGCTATTGATCTTTGAAGTAACACTCTCAAACCTTATTCCGCTGCGACCCAATTTGAGGGTGTTACTGATTGGTATCTAGAGCCAAGGTTATAGAGAACCAGGTCAAATGTTTTTACTTGGACTATAACCATTTTCAAACATTGCATCATACAAAAGTTTTTCACGGACATACATACACTATTTGTTTGCATTGACTGCTTACATGATCTATATACGTATTTATATTATATTATGTATATTACTATACATGTCTTATACATTATACTTATATAAGTTAATTTTATTGTTACAGTAGTCATGTCTTCATCCACAATCACCTACACGTCTATATCTTCCGATTCTGACCTACCACTATAGGGTTTACATTTGATGGATCCAACTGAGTTTGAGGCACCTGAGGAGGCACCACAGTCTCCAAAGCAGGCACCACTATCACCGGACTATGTGCCTAGTCTCGAGCAGCCACCATTACCAGACTATATGCCTGGTCCCGAGTAGGCACCATCACCAGACTATGTGCTTGGTCCCGAGTATTCGGAGTATGTAGCTCCATCCGATGACGAGATACCGATTAAGAATCAACCTCTACCTATTGATGCTTCACCCACTGCCCTATTACCGGGCTATGTTGCTGACTCGGATCCAAAGGAGGACCTAGAGGAGGACCCTAAGGAAGATCCTGCCAATTATCCTTCTAATGGAGGAGATGATGATGATGAGGAGGAGTCCTCTGAGGATGATGATAATGAGGAGAAGGAGGAGGAGGCCTTTAAGGAGGATGAGGATGAGGAGCATCTAGCTTTGGCTGACTCTGCTGCAGCTACACCACCACCACCACCTCAGACTAGGGTCCTTTTCTCTTAGACACGTCTTCGTAGGGCACGGAAGACTGTTAGACCCCAGCCACCTATGGCATCATCTGCTGAGGCACTCATTGTTGAGTATGCTTTTGTACCTACACCCCTATTACCACTACCATCTCCATTATCAACACTATCATCCCCACTCCCTAGGATCCCATCCCCACTACTACTATCATCACCTCCACATACTAGCCCTCCTTATGCTAGTGCACCACTTTGCTACAAAGCAGCCCTGGTTAAGTGAAGAGCTGCATCACTACTACCTGTACCATCACCACCATTACTTTTGCCATCTTCTGACCATAGAGATGATATTCCTAAGGCCGTTATACCGCTTTGAAAGAGAGCTCGCTTCATTGCTCCCGCTTCCAGGTTTAAGGTTGGGGAGAGTTCGGCAGCTGCTGCTGCTAGGCAGGCCAGACATACTTTAGCTCATAAGGTTGACTATGGATTTATTGATACTTTGGATGCTAGTATCTGAGCTTCTGAGGGTAGAGCGATGACCGCCGTGGAGGAGGTCAATGAGGGGGTGACAGATCTTGCTACCACTCAGAGGCAAGATGCTCATGAGCTCCAGGTCTCATTACTGACGAGAGAGAGGAGATACTTTCGCTCCATCGCTTCATCTTATGAGCGAGAGGTTGTTCATGCCCGAGAAGCATGGTCCCATTCAGAGGATAGGAGCACGACTCTAGAGGCTAGTATCAAGACACTAGAGGCTCAGGTTAGGACACTATAGACTCAACATGACATGATGGAGTGGCAGAGACAACAGGCAAGTGATATGGTGACTAGTGCTTTTGGACGCATTCATGTGTTGGAGGCTAGAGACAAAGCACGCCCAGATGATTTGGAGGACACTCGTAGTAGTTGTTAGTATTGTATCATTGTTAGCTATCCTGTATAGCCTGCTAAGTTTTATGGGTAACTCCCATCTAGTAGGATGCAGGGATCTTGTTTCATCATTTAGCTACTTTTGTATAGCATGCTAAGTATTATGGGTAACTCCCAGCTAGCATGTCTCTAGGATCGTATTTTTCATTTTGTAACCAAAAACTATCATGTATGTTATCGATATTTTTATGTATAAATGTCGATTTATTTATGTCATTGTTGGTCTCACTTCGGTTGTATATTTCACTGCTTGTTGTGATGTCATTTTATATATTATGCATATGTCATGTCGCGTTTATAATTGTATGAAATCTAACGTGTATTATATTTTCTAGTGATTGTGAAGAAAATACTGCCAAAGAGAACCACCACCCCTATGACTGATGCTGCTATTAAGCAATTGATAGCCCAAGGAGTAGCTGATGTATTAGCAGAACATGAAGCTGTAACATTTCGGATTTAAGGTCACTATCTATCCCGAGCTTTAATTCTATTTTCTAAATTTTATAGAATTTATTTTATTATTTTTAATTGATTTTATTAAAATCGTCAATTTTAATTTATTCGCGAATTCCACCTTGGATATTTATTCGTTTTAACGATCAAGAAATCAACAATTCCATATTTTAGCTTTGAAATCTTAATTATTTTATTTCTTGTATTTTATGACTTTTTCCGTGTTTTGGCCGAAAGTGAGTCAAATTGGGTTTTATAAATCATTGGGCTTAAAAATAAATACAAAATTTCACAAGGTTTTAATAGTGTACTAGTTTAACAAAAAGAAAAATATACATTTAACCAAGCCCACATTGGGCCGGTTATCTCAACCCAAACAAACACCCGTATTATTAAATTTTTAGACTTGTCGATACAAACAAGATTAGAAATGAATATCAGATATATATAGAAAGAGTTCATTCTTTTTATAACTTCCATAACTCACTAGAAAAAAACTTTCGACTCTGCTTCTCCCTCTCTTCTACTGTTCGAGCAACACAACAAGAAACCCATAAAAAATCTTCAATCTTGATTCTTAAATCACTCTCATTCAACCTTAAATCAACCATAAACTAAATCCTATTAATCCTTAACAAAGATAAACCACCATGCATGATTTCTCATAAGTTCTTGATTTTTGTGATATTTGATTTTTAGGGTCTTGATCTAATTAAGGGTAATTGGAGTAACAAGGGTTTAATAACAAGTGTAGAAACAAGAATTGGTGAAGAAAAAACTAGTTTTGGTCATTGTTTTTGGGTTGTGTGTGGATCGGCCAAGCATCAAAACCCACAAGGGTTTGATATTGTTGATTTTCCTTCTATTGATTTGTGTTTTAAGTCCCTCTTGTTATCATTTATTATTGATTTGATTATATATTACTTGCATGTGTTTAGTTTTATGTCGAGAATCTATTGATGGTAATGCATGTTGCATTTTTGAGGTAGTAGATGGTTTAGGATGATTAGAAAGGGTGTTAGGTTAGTTTAAGTGTATTGGAGGCATTTGTGTTGTGAAATAATGGCGTTTTGAAGAGGTTAAAAGACACCCATTTAGGTCAGAAAGTTAGGCATCTAATTCGGCAAATTTAAAGTTTTCAAAACTGATGTTAGTCTTATTAATATGATAGGTGTCATTCATAGCACCGTTTCGGTATAAGGCGCGTCTTGTAACTCTTAAAAATGAATTTTCCATGTCCGTTAGAAGTTTGGGAACTAGAAGCGTCAAATTCTATGCTAGGCGATTTTGTGCAGAATTTTGGGTCAACTTACGTGCGTCGTAACTAAGTCACCCGAAAAGCTTTTCTAGAGTTTCTTGATTCTAAAATCAAATTTAACGAGTCTACTTTCCAACGAAAAAGGCCTCATGGATTTTCAGTAAGTAAAAGTTGGTCAAAGGATGTTTACAAGAATAGTTGTCAAAACTGCGTTTTAGGACCAGATTTTAGATTATGAAGATGTGATGAGCAGACATAGCAAAACATAATATTTTTTAGTGAAATTCACACAGTAGCAAGTTCATAATGTATATGATTTTCTAGAATTTTTCCAGAATTTTCTGTGTAGTTTAAACGGGTCTGATCATGTCCAACATTAGCAATGTTCCAGCAGACCCTGTTTCAGACACTTTGCGTTGTTGTATTTTTGAAAAATGGTTAAACTTGTCAACAATTTTTGGGAAAATTTCAGTAGTCTAACAATACATATAGGTGGTTATAAATAAGAGTTGAACGGTGGTTGTGGTCGTTTAGTATTTCCTTAAGCATCGTCAATCGACTAGGAAAACCGGTAAATTTTCAGAAAACAGAAGTGTGGAAATAGTAGGTTATGTCTTGTGCAGGGATTCTTCGACATAGGATTTTATACATGTCGGAATATATATTATTCCATAACATTGAAAATTATGCATATTCTTAATATTATAACTTCCTAATAAGCGGACCACTATTATTATAGGTCGTGGTTGAGTCGTTGGTGTTTACCCTCTTTCGTTGATTTCTCGTTTGGCTCTTTTACCTACGGTGAGTTTATAGCCTCGCCTTTCTACTTTAAAAGTTTTCATAAACCCCGCGAGGGAGATACATGCTAGTTTTAAAAATTGAACACAAGTTGTTTTCGGTATGCTGGACCCGATTGTGAGACTAATTGCATGAGTAACTAATTGCCAAAAAGGCCCCGAATTTCATGAACTGTTAATTACCTATGATGGGTAAGCGCCAATACAATAAATAGATCTATTAGACCGTCAGGAGTATGTATCCATAGCGTGAACACTCTGTAACGGACATTTTATTGAGAATTTCTTTTAGGTAAATGGCAATAATACCTAGTGTAGGGGCAATTTGTGAGAATATGAAAAGATATATGATGTGTTAAAGGTTTCAGTGTCATGAGCTCAATGCATTAGTAATTAATAACTTGTTTGAGCCACAAGTTTCTCGATGATATATATACGCTTGTGTTCACTCTTTTATTCATATAAACTCTATGAATTCACTCAACATTTTCGTTGACTTTTTAGCATGTTTTATCTCAGGTAATCAAGGTTGATGACTTGGCATAGACGAGGAGTATTACGCAAAAGTTTTCATAAACTTGACTTTGTTCCATTCTCCAAAAACTTATATGTTTATGTCTTTTAAAACTTATGTTATTTTATGGTGACGATCTTGTGGAAAACCTTGTACTCTGATTTTAAGAATGGAACTAATGTTTTATAACGTCTCTTTTCAAGTCGTTCTTTATATTCCTATGCAATTGTATCATGAATTAACACCCAAATGTTGGTTCCGCTGCGTGTAAATTTGGAGGTGGTAAAGATTGCTATCAAGAGCTTAAGGTTATAGAGAACCAGGTCATTTTCAAAAACCTAAACTATAACTTTTTCGCTCGCTAAGACTCCTCGTGGCCCTCGTCCAAGTCATACTCATGATTCCTATTTGAGTATTTATGCACGTTTTGGGTGCATTGCTATTAAATATTTATATAATAAATACTGTGATATATTTAAGATATATATCGATTGTTGGGCTTATATTAAAGCATTGACATTTATTTACATGTTTAAATAAATTGTCATTTGGTTATCGTACTCATTTTTGATGTACCTTCGTTCATTCGTATCTTGTATAAATTCTTATTTATATAGTTACCTTATGTATTTATTCTTGCGTGATTCGCAGATTATCATGGCAAATCCTCGACCTCCTGATCCCTTATATACTTCCTTTAGCATCTCTAATAGTATTATATGGATACTGATTTTATAATACTTGATTTTCTTTTCCATCTTTTACGCTTATCTTCGGGATTATCGCTACCTATTTACCTTATATCGGTCAGTTATATAAATATTGACCACTTCGCTTATCGCGTACTTTCTGATTTCTCATTTACTCCCTCGAGCATCAATACTGGTATTATATAAGGATACCTGCATATATGAGTTATCTTCTTCTCGATCTCTTACGATTATCTCCGTGAGTACCACTATCTACTTATATAAAAGTAATTTATATAAGTGCCGACTATTTCGATCACTTATGTCTACTTTGTGGAGTGCCTTTATATTTTTATATGAAGGCTGTCTATATGAATACTAAAGCTTTTCTAAGACATTGTGAATGACATAATGGTCTCATTTGTTTTCAAGACGTTGTGAGTAATATAACGATCCCTAATACTTTCTCAAGTAATTTCTAGTGATGCAATTGTCTTTAAAACTTCTCGTGATTTTGGATAATTCCCTTTTGGATGATATCGAAGTTTGACATAGTTTGCCAATTCCATTGGTTATTCCGCTATGCGACTCTGAGTTTGAACACTCACCTCATACTCTTGAAATGCTTACGTTATTCCGTAATCCGTTCCATGAAGACATGCCGACTAATTTGATTATGACTTTAACATGTCACCTCATAACCCTTCATTCTTTTGGAAAACGATTATTCATTTATTCCCGCGTAATGTGTCGTCGAGGAACGTCCACTTTTGGAACTTTCGAGTAAAATTTGTGTGTTCATGTTTTGATTCTCTTGTATCGATCCCTACCAAGTGAGTCTTAAACCCTCGATTTTGGAAATTCATGAGTTTTTTTTGTGTTTAAAATTGTGTTAAATAATTAAGCATGCCTTTGTATAGGAATTAAAATGGTGTTTGGTTGGATTTTGAAATGGATTTTTAAGGCAGTTTGTAACCAGCAGGTTGTGGGGTAAATTACAAATTATTTTTGGTCATAAGGCACCTGGGAAAGTTAATAGGAATGTAGGTATATGTCTTAAGTGTATGTGGTTTTTTGGATAGGGCCGTATCTCCTCCGGATGAGCAAGATATCGTTGTTTTACTAAAACTAGTCAAATCTGGTATACCGTTGGGAAAACAAGAATAACTCCATATTTTTTTATTAAATTTTCAAAAGGGAATTATGGTACCTATAGAGGACTCTTAGGGATATCACCACTCACTGACCTCACATCAATAGCATCAATAGATTTCAAATTACGCTCATTTCCGTAAGGCACAAAAATTAATCACAAATTCCTAAGGACTGCTTTTGGAACATCAGCTTGTTGGGTATGTTTCAAAATATTTTTGGTCTATGAAGGCCTGGGAAATTTGACTAGGAGATAGAGAAACATCTTAGATACATATGAGAATTCGGATGGAGTCATATCGACGCCCGACGAATGAGTTATCGCCAAATCAGCAAAACTAGTCAAAAATTTAGACCAGAATTTGAATGAGTAATAAGTCAAAAAATTTATATAGCAACACCTAAATTTGTAAAACTGTAGGTTCTAGGTATTGAACAAACTTAGATTTGAGGGGTCGTTTTGGTCTTTACGAACACATGGTTTAGGAGATACATTAAGAATAGTAAAGAGGTAAAATCCAGAAAATAATCTGCACTTGAATTGAAGGGTAAAATGGTAATTTCACCTAGGTTTTGAAACTTTCTGGGCAATGGGCCCCACATTTCTAGAAAATAGACTCGAAATGATTTCCGTAGGCGAAAACCTCATATTTTATCATCCCCGGATTAGGAATTAGGAGGTTTTAAGATTAAGGTTTATTTAAAGATTTTGGTAAATAAAAAGCTAAGGGTTTATTGTTTTGGGATTTTGTGTGTATTTTATCCCGATCAAGCAAGAAGAATCCGCGTTTTGATTTTATTCTCGCTCATACTCGTTCGTGTGAGCATCTTAAAAACCCTTCTCTATACTATTTTCATGCGCATATTTTTATACTTAACTTGCTTATTGTGGAATCCACATGTTTGTGCGCTAGGATGGTGTTGGATGAATATTGATTGATTGAAAGTGGTTAGATGATGGAGATAGGTCAGTATAGGTGCGTTGTGAAGTTGTTGGGTTGAGAAATGGCGTTTGGATGAGTTTCAGAAAGGGTCATTTAATGTAGAAAATTTGAAAGCTATTTTTGGGTGCCATAAAAATGTTTAAACTGATTTTTAACTTAAGAAAATGTTAGAGCTTGTTTTTATGTTCGATTCGATATAAGGCACGTCCTGTAACTCTCAAAAACAAAGTTTTTATGGCCGAATGAAGTTTAGAAAATTTTATATGAAAAACTCAGCACTTTTGTTATGGGAGATGATTTGCACACTCCAAAAAGTGATTGACACACTCAAAATGTGTGTGTCATGACTATTATACCTTTAATATTTGCACACTCACTAAATGATGTAGGGGTATAAATGTCAAGACAACACACATTTTGAGTGTGTCAATCACTTTTTGGAGTGTGCAAATCATCTCCCTTTTGTTATATATTAAATCTGCGTAGAATCGTCTTTAAAGGTATTTGGTCGTTTTATGGTCGTTTTCTAGTCCGTTTCGACCTTCGGCCGAAACACGAAAGTTGTCCGGAATGTCGTTTTCTATGCACTAATAGGAAACTGGGTCTGAAAGTGTATAAAAGTGGGGATTTTGGTCTAAATACTGATCTGCGTTTTTGTAAAGATATTTCAGCAATTATTTTCGAAAAATGAGCTGATGCAGTTTTTAACTTGGATTCGGACCCTTTCTGGTCCGAACCGGCCTTCCGTTAAAACATAAAAGTTGTTTGTTTTGACCTTTTCAACAAAAATTCGCAAGTTTTGGTCTAAAAATGCTAGACGATAGGAAATCATTGGGGTGAAAGTTAGCGATTTATCATTTTGAAAAAAATTGAGTAATTGCTTAATTTTGTTAAAAAGTGGGGGTTTGAGCGTTTTAGTGTCTGAGCTTGCAAAACGTTAACGAATATTATTTGATTTTCTATAAACTAAATTATTGTCAACTTATATACTATTTCGTTTTCATTTTATGAATTGTTTAGATTACTTCACAAATCGCGGACCCTTTCTGGTCCGAACCGGCCTTCCGTTAAAACATAAAAGTTGTTTGTTTTGACCTTTTCAACAAAAATTCGCAAGTTTTGGTCTAAAAATGCTAGACGATAGAAATCATTTTGGGGTGAAAGTTAGCGAGATTTAATCATTTTTGAAAAAAAATTGAGTAATTGGCTTATTTTGTTTTTTTAAAAAGTTGGGGTTTTGAGCGTTTTAGGTGTCTGAGGCTTAGCAAAACTAACGAATATTATTTATTTTCCTATAACTAAATTATTGTCAACTCTTATAATACTGATTTCGTTTTCGATTTTAAGAATTGTTTTAGATTACACTCTGCATCCAAATCGTTTGACTAAGACCTTATAAACATTTTCAGAATCATCCGATAAACCATTTTGCTACTATACTATAAACCACTTTACTATCGTTTTATAAACTATTCTGTTGTCATCATATGAGCTATTGTACATTAACATTATGAGCTATTTTACCACATTATAAACCCGTTTAATACCATTATATATAAATAACATAAGTATGACGAAAACGAGCATTGCATCGTTAGTCCACAATTATACATAGCCTGATCACCTATGTATAATTTAGGAAGGATCATGCAATGCCGGGAGTAGTCGCCAAATTTTTTATCTAAAATCAACTTTCTATTTATATTCCCAAAAAGCGAACTTTTCATGCATTAACTATTATTTATTCCATATTCGGTTGTTATCCTACTTAATTATTTTATTGAACCATTCGAACACGTTAGCAAGCTATACAATCTAAACTACCTCGGGAACTCAGGAGAATTCATATCACCTTTCGCGTCTTGAACCCGAGGGGACGTTTACCTCATTAAACCTTGTCTTTCCACTAAATTCATTTCGTCTAATCATCAAGCTACAATTATCGAGGATCCTGTAGAAGATCATGGACCATCAGGTCAAACAACTAAATCAAGGTCGTACCCTCATCTTCTAGCAAGTAAACCGACGGCGAGCAAGGCGAATCGAGCACCGGGACGACGCTCCTTTAAGGGGAGGAGGATGTAACATTTCGTATTTAAGGTCACTATCTATCCCGAGCTTTAATTCTATTTTCTAAATTTTATAGAATTTATTTTATTATTTTTAAATGATTTTATTAAAATCTTCAATTTTAATTTATTCGCGAATTCGACCTTGGATATTTATTCGTTTTAACGATCAAGAAATTAACAATTCTATATTTTAGCTTCGAAAGGTTAATTATTTTATTTGTTGTATTTTACGTCTTTTTCCGTGTCTTGGCCGAAAGCGAGTCAAATTGGGTTTTATAAATCATTGGGCTTAAAAATAAATACAAAATTTCACAAGGTTTTAATAGTGTACTAGTTTAACAAAATATATATATATATATATATACATCTAACCAAGCCCACATTGGGTCGGTTATCTCAACCCAAACAAACACCCGTATTATTAAAATTTTAGACTTATCGATACAAACAAGATTAGGAATGAATATCAGATATATATAAAAAGAGTTCATTCTTTTTATAAATTCCATAACTCACAGATAAAAACTTTTGACTCTGCTTCTCCCTCTCTTCTACTATTCGAGCGACACAACAAGACCAAAAATCTTTAATCTTGATTCCTAAATCACTCCTATTCAACCTTAAATCAACCATAAACTAAACCCCATAATCCTTAACAAAGATAAACCACCATGCATGATTTCTCTCAAGTTCTTGATTTTTGTGATATTTGATTTTTAGGGTCTTGATCTAATTATATGTAATTGGAGTAACAAGGGTTTAATAACAAGTGTAGAAACAAGAATTGGTGAAGCAAAAACTAGTTTTGGTCATTGTTTTTGGGTTGTGTGTGGATCGGCCAAGCATCAAAACCCATAAGGGTTTGATATTGTTGATTTTCCTTCTATTGATTTATGTTTGTAAATCCCTCTTGTTATCATTTTATTACTGATTTGATTATATATTACTTGCATGTGTTTAGTTTTATGTTAAGAATCCATTGATGATAATGCATGTTGTATTTTTGAGGTAGTAGATGATTTAGGATGATTAGAAAGGGTGTTAGGTTAGTTTAAGTGTATTGGAGGCATTTGTGTTGTGAAATAATGGCGTTTTGAAGGGGTTGAAAGACACCCATTTAGGTTAGAAAGTTAGGCATCTAATTCGGCAAATTTAAAGTTTTCAAAATTGAAGTTAGTCTTAGTAATATGATAGGTGTCGTTCATAGCTCCGTTTCGGTATAAGGCGCGTCTTGTAACTCTTAAAAATAAATTTTCCATGTCCGTTAGAAGTTTGGGAACTAGAAGCGTCAAATTCTATGCTAGGCGATTTTGTGCAGAATTTTAGGTCAACTTGTGTGCGTCGTAACTAAGTCACCCGAAAAGCTTTTCTAGAGTTTCTTGATTCTAAAATCAAATTTAACGAGTCTACTTCCAACGAAAAACTCATGGATTTTCAGTAAGTAAAAGTTGGTCAAAGGATGTTTACAAGAATAGTTGTCAAAACTGCGTTTTAGAACCAGATTTTAGATTGTGAAGATGTGATGAGCAGACATAGCAAAACATAATAGTTTTTAGCGAAATTCACACAATAGCAAGTTCATAATGTATATGATTTTCTAGAATTTTTCCAGAATTTTCTGTGTAGTTTAAACGGGTCTGATCATGTCCAACATTAGCAATGTTCCAGCAGACCCTGTTTCGGACACTTTGTGTTGTTGTATTTTTGAAAAATGGTTAAACTTGTCAACAATTTTTGGGAAAATATCAGTAGTCTAAAAATACATATAGGTGGTTAGAAATGAGAGATGAATGGTGGTTGTGGTCGTTTAGTATTTCCTTAAGCGTCATCAAGCGACTAGGAAAACCGGTAAATTTTCAAAAAATGTAAGTGTGGAAATAGTAGTTGTGTCTTGTGTAGGGATTTTTCGACATGGGATTTTATACATGTAGGAATATATATTATTCCATAACATTGCAAATTATGCATATTCTTAATATTATAACTTCCTAATACGCGGACCACTATTATTATAGGTCGCGGTTGAGTCGTTGGTGTTTACCCTCTTTCGTTGATTTCTCGTTTGGCTCTTTTACCTACGGTAAGTTTATACGGTAAGTTTATAGCCGCACCTTTCTACTTTAAAAGTTTTCATAAGCCCCGTGAGGAAGATACATGCTAGTTTTAAAAATTAAACACAAGTTATTTTCGATATGCTGGACCCGATTGTGAGATTAATTACATGAGTAGCTAATTGCCAAAAAGGCCCCGAATTTCATGAACTGTTAATTACCTATGATGGGTAAGACCTAATACAATAAATAGATCTATTGGACCGTCAGGAGTATGTATCCATAGCGTGAACACTCTGTAACGGACATTGTATTGAGAATTTCTTTTGGGTAAATGGCAATAATACCTAGTGTAGGGGCAATTTGTGAGCATATTAAAAGATATATGCTATGTTAAAGGTTTTAGTGTCATGAGCTCAATGCATTAGTAATTAATAACTTGTTTGATCTACAAGTTTCTCGATGATATATATATGCGTGTGTTCACTCTTTTATTCATATAAACTCTATGAATTCACTCAACATTTTCATTGACTTTTTAGCATGTTTTATAACAGGTAATCAAGGATGATGACTTGGCATGGACGAGGGGTATTGCGCAAAAGTTTTCATAAACTTGACTTTGTTCCATTTTCCAAAAACTTATATGTTTATGTCTTTTAAAACTTATATTTTTTTATGGTGCCGATTTTGTGGACAACCTTGTACTTTGATTTCAAGAATGAAACTAATGTTTTATAACGTCTCTTTTCGAGACGTTCTTTATATTCCTATGCAATTGTATCATGAATTAACACCCAAATGTTGGTTCCGCTGCGTGTGAATTTGGGGGTGTTAAAGAAGCAAATAGAAACAGTAGGAATGGAGATGACATCCACGATTCAGGAAGTGGCGGAAGAAGACAGATGGAATCGGTATTCCACATTACTTGAAAAGAAAGCTGGAAATCAAAATTACAAGTTGATTAAAATTTAAATAAAAATAAGCTAAGAAAAAAAACTAGTGTCCCCGTTCGGCTTGTGTTTTCTTCAATTTATAGAAGTCCCAAGTCTTCTTTCTTCTTCTTGTTGTGTTAGTTGTGTGAGTGAAGCCTCAGCTTCCAATCCTAGCCCTTAGATTAAAGTTGTGTTTCTTTTGAGCTCAATCCGCCATTGATTTTTCTTGGGGAGAGGGAGATTGCCAACTTGGCAGGTTTAAAGGTTAGTGGGAGGTGGGTTTTGTGTGTACAATGGCTGAGATTGGCTTGTTCAAGGGCTAGGATCGGGCCTTCAAAGTCTTCATAGTCTCTGTTAATATACTATTGGGCTTTCCCGGCCCATCAGATGGGTTGAGATTGCATCCAATAGTATTCTTCAATTACGGCTCCGGTTTTGACTGTTAATTTGTTGAGTTGACTTTGACTTTGACTTTTCTGGTCTTTGGCTTTGATTTGGCTTTGTCCTTCACAGCTTTTCCATTCCGTGCCTGGTTTTGTCATTTTTGTCTTTGTTTTTCGTCCTTTTCTTGGTTATCCGTTCCTGCACAATACAATTAGCAAAACAAGCATATATTTGGCATTTTAAGTCCGTTTTTGGTTATTTTAGCTCGTTTTTAAAGGTAAAAGGTATGTGTATTTAAGCACATACCAGTGCACCTAGCTGCAACAACTACAAGAAAGTTGGCCATCTGGCCCGTGACTGTAGAGGTACAGCTGCTACTGCTAATAACCAGAGAGCCCCTGAGGCGATTCAGAGGGTTGTCACTTGCTTTAAGTGTGGAGTTTAGGGGCATTACAAGAAGGATTGCCCTAAGTTGAAAAACAAGAACCAGGGAAATCAAGCTGGAAATGGTGAAGCACGGGCAAAGGCTTATGCAGTGGGAAATGCAGGGACATACCCAGACTCCAATGTTGTTACGGGTATGTTCCTCCTAAACAACTGCTATGCTTCTATCCTATTTGATATTGGTGCCGATAGGAGTTTTGTGTCTACTGAATTTAGTTCCCGAATTGACATCGTCTAAACTACACTAGACCATGATTATGATGTCGAACTAGCCGATGGAAAAATAATTGGAGTTAATACTATCATACGGGGTTGCACTTTAAACTTCTTAAATCATTCATTCAACGTCGACTTAATGGCCGTAGAACTTGGTAGTTTTGACATCATAATTGGCATGGATTGGTTAGCGAAGTATCATGCCGTAATCGTCTGTGATGGGAAGATCGTTCATATTCCCTTTGGGAATGAGATCTTAATTGTTCGTGGTGACGGAAGCAACAACGGACATTAGTCTCGATTAAACATCATTTCGTGCACCAAAACTCAAAAGTATTTGCTGAAAGGATGTCCTGTCTTTTTGGCACATATTACCGCAAAGAAGGCTGAAGACAAGTCAGAGGAGAAGCGACTTGAAGATGTACCTATTGTTCGAGACTTTCCCGAAGTATTTCCCGAGGACTTACCGGGTATTCCACCAACCCAACAAGTAGAATTTCAAATCGTTTTGATACCTGGTGCTACACCTGTAGCATGGTCGCCTTATCGATTAGCTCCGTCCGAGATGAAAGAATTGTCAGATCAACTACAGGAACTTTCTGACAAAGGGTTTATAAGACCTAGTTCCTCACCTTGGGGAGCTCCGATCTTGTTTGTCAAGAAGAATGATGGATCATTCCGTATGTGCATCGATTACTGGGAATTAAATAAGCTAACGGTGAAGAACCGTTATCCGCTTCCAAGAATTGACGATTTATTCGATCAACTTTAAGGGTCGAGTGTCTAATCGAAGATCGACCTGAGATCGGGTTATCATCAACTGAGAGTTCGTGAAGAAGACATCCCGAAGACCGCATTCAGAACTCGTTATGACCATTATGAATTTCAAGTTATGCCATTTGGTTTGACAAACGCACCGGCTGTATTTATGGACCTCATGAATCGGGTGTGCAAGCCATATCTGGATAAATTTGTCATTGTCTTTATTGGCACTTTCCTAATCTACTCAAAGAACAAGCAAGATCATGAAGAGCATCTTAAGTTAATCTTAGAGTTGCTTAAGAAGGAGGAGTTGTATGCCAGATTTTCTAAGTGTGGATTTTGAATTTCCAAAGTGCAGTTCCTCGGTCACGTGATTGACAGTAAGAGCATTCACATAGACCCTGCCATGATCGATTCAATTAAATATTAGGCATCTCCTAAGACTCCAACAAAGATTCGTCGATTTTTAAGTCTTGCCGGTTATTATCGAAGATTCATTGAAGGATTTTAAAGATCGCCAAATCAATGACCAAGCTAACCCAGAAGAAGGTAAAGTTTGATTGGGGTGACAAACAAGAAGCCGCTTTTCAGTTATTGAAGCAGAAATTGTTTAGCGCACCTATCTTAGCTTTACCTGAAGTAGCTGAGAACTTTATAGTTTATTGTGATGCTTCGTATAAAGGATTAGGTGTCGTCTTAATGCAAAATGAGAAGGTGATTGCTTATGCATTGATGTGTCGTTGTGTGGTGTTAAATTATGATTCAAGTTTTAAATTTATATTTTGCCGACTTAACCAAAAACAACACTTTAACGGGCAGTGTACCCGGTCGGTGAGAGTTTCGTGGTAAGTAGGGTGTCGATCACTAAGAGCGAAGAACACTTTTAATTTATTAATATTGTGGTTTTTCTAATCTAAGTTAGTCTAATCTATGTTAAACCTATGTTAATCCTAAATCTAATAGATAAGGAGGTTTTTTAGCCTGAGAGACTGGCACGGGTTTGATGGTGACTAAAACTAATTCAAGACACTAAAATACACGCAAGCAAATTACCAAAAGATAAAAGAACGGTCTAGCCAAATATAAGAAAACTGTATTAACCATTATTAATCCAATCAGAATGTTGGTTTGTTTATTAGTGCAATGATTACTTATCTCGAAGCGGCATATCATTCTTAGAATTTAGGCGTTACTTCTTCCTAAGACCTAGACATGTAGAATTCTGTCACAATTAAACGCATCCGCATAAAGCATCCTTATTTGTTGATTATAATCTATTTTAGGGATTAAAGCAATGGTGATATTGTTAAACCCTAGCTCATAGAGACTTTACCCACTTACTGTTTAATGGCAATTCATACACTAGTAGTCCACTAACCAAGTCTTTACCAATTGATTAGAACGTACTCGTTGATACCAAGGTCACCTTATGGTCCAACTAAGCTCACAATCTAAGGGCAAAGATAGGTCGTTAATTGTGATCCTATTGGTCTAGATGTATAAATCACTATATAGAGAGCTATCCCGGTATCTAGATTACTTGGTCCGTATCACTAGATCTAGTTGGATGATAGGTCGCATACAAAAGCACGTAAACAAGTATGATGATAAACATAAACAAGCAATCAACGATAAATTAAGAAATCAAGATAAATAAACCAAACATTAAGATCTTCATAACAATGGCTAATACCCGAAGGTATTAGCCCTCAAACGTCATAATTAATACAAAAGTGATGATTTAGCCAAGGTAAACTAAACGAGTTAACGAATGATACTAAAAACTAAACGATTACAAGAGTATAAGAAATTACACGTTGTCTCCTATGGAATTAATCGCGTTGCTCGACCTCTTCTGCTCTTTTTCTCCTCTGAAAATCAACTTTTATGGTTTAGGTATCAAGAATATAATTTTGCACACTTAAAACTCGTTTTTGAGTTTTCTATTTATAGGGTATGAAGTCGGTTCGATACGGCGTATCCAATATCTTGGATATGACGTATTGAGGGTTTCTTGTAGTAGGGACCACGTTTGATATCTTCCAGAATATTTTATTCCCATATAGCTTGAATATGACGTATTGCCTTCTTCTGGATATGGCGTATTGGTTGTCAGAACAGTAATCTTTAAAATATCTTCGTTTAAGCTCCAGAATGCGTGCCTTTTAGTTAATCTTCACCAAGTACTCTATAATTACTACAATTCTCAAATATAAACGATTAAGTAACAATTCTTTGTAATAATTATACAAAATAGGTTAATTACATAGGATAAATGATGCTATAAAATAGACGTTATTTGATTTCATCATGCATTATGACAACTGAAAATTCATGAGAAGAATTATACAACTCATGACTTGGAGTTAGGAGCAGCAGTGTTCGCTTTAAAGATTTAGAGGCACTATCTATACGGAACAAAGTGTACCATGTTCACTGATCACAAAAGTTTGCAACACATCCTTGATCAAAAGGAGTTGAACATGAGACAACGTCGTTGGTTGAAATTTCTCAGTGATTACGATTGTGAAATTCGTTATCACCTAGGGAAAGCAAATGTAGTGGCTGACGCTTTGAGCAGGAAGGAACGAATTAAGCCATTACGGGTTCGAGCCATAGTTATGACTATTGGTTTGGATCTTCCTAAGAAAATTTTGGATGCTTAGACTGAGGCAAGAAAACCAAAAAACCTCAAGGCTGAAGATGTGGGAGGTATGCTGGTGGAAACTTCAAGGGAATCAGAAAACCCTAAGAAGGAAAAGTTGGAACCGCGTGCTAACGAAACGCTATGTCTGAATAACAGGAGTTGGTTGCCATGCTTTGGTGATCTAAGGACTTTGGTTATGCATGAGTCCCACAAGTCAAAATATTTTGTTCATCCGGGTTCCGATAAGATGTACCAAGACATGAAGAAATTGTACTGGTGGCCCAACATGGAAGCCGATATTGCCACCTATGTTAGCAAGTGTTTGACGTGCTTAAAGGTCAAAGATGAACACCAAAAACCATCTGGTTTATTGGTGCAACCTGAGATCCCTCAGTGGAAGTGGGACAATATCACCATGGATTTTATCACCAAGCTCCCTAAGACGTCTAGTGGTTATGATACTATTTGGGTGATTATAGACCGTCTTACTAAGTCCGCACACTTTTTGTCGATGAGGGAAAATGACCCAATGGAGATATTAACAAGATTGTACATAAAATAAGTAGTCACGAGACATGGAATACCAGTCTCAATCATTTATGACCGTGACGATAGATTTACGTCAAATTTCTAGAGGTCGTTCTAGAAGGCTTTGGGTACTCGTTTGGATATGAGTACTTCTTACCATCCGTAGACTGTTAGACAAAGCGAAAGAACCATTCAGACACTAGAAGATATGTTACGCGCTTGCGTGATAGACTTTGGAAATGGTTAGGATAGACACTTACCACTAATTAAGTTCTCATACAACAATAGTTATCATACTAGCATTAAAGCTGCACCATTTGAGGCACTTTATGGTCGTAAGTGTCGATCACCTATTTGCTGGGCCGAGGTCGGAGATGTTCAGCTCACTGGTCCAGAAATTATTCCTGAGACAACTGAAAAGATCATACAAATCAAAAGCAGAATTCAAGCCGCTCGTGATCGTCAGAAGAGTTACGCCGACGTAAGGCATAAGCCTTTAGAATTTCAAGTTGGCGACAAGGTCATGTTAAAGGTATCACCTTGGAAAGGGGTTATCTATTTTGGCAAACGGGGGAAGTTGAATCCGAAGTATATTGGACCTTTCAAGGTGTTGGCAAAAGTGGGAACCGTTGCTTACAGACTCGAACTTCCTCAACAACTAAGTAGGGTTCATAGCACGTTTTACGTATCCAATTTGAAGAAATGTTTATCCGACGAGCCGTTGGCGATTCCGTTGGATGAAATACATATTGATGATAAACTTTACTTCGTTGAAGAACCAGTAGAGATTATGGATCGTGAAGTTAAACAGTTGAAGCAAAGCCTTATTCCTATTGTTAAAGTTCGATGGAACTCTAGGAGAGGTCCTGAGTTCACCTGGGAATGTGAAGATCAATTTCGAAAGAAGTATCCACACCTCTTTAGAAAAGCCGCACCCTCGACAAGTGTCGCGTCTTGAGCCTTACGGACAAGGCTCCTTGAAAGGGGAAGACTGTAACAATCCGTGATTTCATGTCATTTTACGACTCAATACACTCCATTATATATTTTTAGACTTTTGCGCGTTTACTTTTAATCAAAATTCAACGTAAACCGTCATCAAACAAATGAAATTTTACGTCAATCAAGTGTTATTTAATTATTACAAAGATAATTTATAACTTTTCACTTTTTATTTTTATTGGTTACGTAAAACGTTTACGTTTCGCAATAAATTACGTTTATGCATGCATGGAAGCACATATACCCATCTATACTTCAACAAATACCCACTATTATACCCAATACACAAAAATTTATATCAATTGTATGCTAAAACCCATTCTTGTCGTCCCCCTTTATGCACAACACAACTAATAAAATCAATTTCTCCACTAATGTCACTTCTAATTCATAGGGAGGGGGAGAGCTCTTACACCCTTGTACCATTACCATTCTTGATCCCTTGTTTTGCAAATGGTTTAAGAAATACTTGCATTATAAATAGGACATCCTAGTAAATTCTTAACACACTCTCATTCCTTGTTAAAAATCAAATTCTATCTCTTGTTTCTCCACTAAAACCCACGGCCAGAAATATTCACCAAGAAGGTCTCATAATTTTTGTTTTACCAAGAATACAAGCATACTAGTATTATTAGGGTTAATATATAAGACATATCAAGGGTATTTGGAAGCTTGGGTTTCATTAAATAATGGTTTAATACAAGAAGAAAATAACGGTTTTCATAGGAAAGTTAGGGTTTTCTTACAAGTATTTTGGGTTGAAGAAACTAGGGTTTTGATTTAGTGTTTTCTTCTTTAATCATTGATAAGTTATATCATAATCTCTACACTTTCATTTAATTACTTCACTTATTTACACACCTATTGTTATATTGTTAATCACCACGTAGGAGTTATTTTATAAAGTTTTAAAATAAAGACAACCATATTCATAATCGAATAAATACCTACACATGATTAAATGATGTTTAAATATATTAGATACAAGAACATGTTTTATTTGATGTTATACAAGTGTTGATTAATTTACAAAATTAATGGATAAATTAATTGTTAAAAGTTTATTTATAAAGTTTATACATAAATAATTATGAGGACATTTTATTTGGACATAGATTAATGGACATAAATTAGAGGACATGAAATATACAAGGATGTGGTATTAGTTAAATTAAAGGACTTGTAATATATTAATTTTGTCCAAAGTTTATAAAACATTAATTCAAACAGTTTATATAATCTGTAAACCTACAAATTTTTGTAAAATATTTACACCAGAGATTCAAATAGTACATTTTATGAGGATTCTGAATATATAAGGAACTTGAAAAACGGAGCTATAACGAAATGTAAAAGTGTTTTTATAAAAGTAGTTTTATAAAAACTGTTACTGTTTTGAATCTGATAAAAATATTTTTATAAAAACTATTAGCTGTTCCGGACGCTGATAAAAAATTTATAAACATTTTAATTTTATTTAGAACATCTCAATACACACCAGTGGAGATAAAGAATATAAAAACGAATTAAAACGAAGAGTTATGATTTTTACAAATTATTTATATATATATATATATATATATATATATATATATATATATATATATATATATATATATAATATATATATATATGACACACACACAACACTACCACACACATATATATATGTAAATATATATATAATATATAATATATATATATATATATATATATAATAAGTATTTTTTATAAACAAAATTTTGATTTTACTGTTATTGTACAGAATTATGTAAATTCTGTTAGCATTTTATTTTGGTAAATTCTCTCGTCACGAATTCGTACATATAAAGAACGCGTAAAGCAGAGTTAAAATGAGAGTTATGAATTTTGAAAGATTTAAATACACTATTTTTATTTTCTGCGTTTACATAAAATTCATTAAAGCTGTTAGAAAATTTAAAAGTGGTTTACGAGTGTTTTCGGATCCGTTTGGGCTATAAAACATTAAGAAATAATGTAGTACTATTAATATAATATTTATACATGTTTTCAACTTTATAAATATTATTTTATAGAATAATTATTTATTTAATATTATTGAATGAACAATAAAAATATTAAATCAAGTATTATTAACAAATAATCAACTATTGGACAAAGATTATATTTTTACGGATATATATTCGGACATTAAATATCAAGTGTGACTTAAATATTGTTTTAACTTTTATAAATTAAACAAAACTATTAGGCGGTGATACAACTCTATAACTTATAATGTTGTATTTATATTATACTCATACGGCCTATAATTAATTAGGTTGCATTCGGATTACTCGTGATGTTTCACTCATTTGATTTTTTTAAAATCAATTCATTCACTAGAGGTGAGTTCATAGCCCCATTTTATATAATTCTAATGATTTACAACTCTCGGGGTGAGAAACATGCATTGATTTACATTTGAACGCAAGTACACTTTTAATCAAATTACGAGTTTGCCTAAGTAGCTATAACCCATTATGCCCATGAATCATGAACTGTTAATTACTTGGTGTAAGCGCGAATGTTATAAATAGATCTATTTGTGATTGACATCCCCGTTCGGGTGAGTAGCGCTCACTAGTTTCGGCAGTACCGAACTAACAGACGTATACCATGTCGGATTTGGATGTTGCGAGTTGTACATCTACACGGGCACATTATTGGCATTAAATTGCAAGTACATACATGTTGTAGCTTCAGTGTCATGAGCTTAGCGCAGACATAATTACTTTTATGATATTGTATGTGTTAGATTATTGCGCACTTGAAATCTTGTGGTCCTACTTTATACATTACTTAAACCTATGAATTCACCAACTTTATGTTGGCGTTTTAAAGCATCTTTTTCTCAGGTCAATAAGGTACAAGAACAAGGATACATTGGGGTGATCATTTTGGGAGTCAATTTGCAATAGAGATTTAAGTGCATTACATTTTGGAGTATCTGTTATGTATTAAAATTTTTACATTTTCAAGGATGAACAAGTTAAGCGTAGAACTTTTGTAACAACAATTTCATTAAATCCATTGTATCATTTTTAAAATGACTCATTTAGAGGTCGTTCTCTCCTATGTTGTGCTATTGATCTATGAAGTAACACTCTCAAACTCTTATTCCGCTGCGACCTAATTTGGGGGTGTTACAACTGGCATTTTTTGTGAGTCAATTTATCTTTGCTTCATAGTTTGTGTCGTATTTGCATAAAGGTAGTTGGTTCATGAGATTGACATGTCAATCTTATGTTGGTTTAGTTTAAGCACAAATAGTGCGTCCTTATTCTGCTTGGTAACGGGTTGTGATGTAGGACCTCACCTATATCCTTTACCCAAAAAACTTAAATTAAAACCAAATTTTAAGCATACTTTCAACAACAACAACAACAACAACAACAACAACATACCCAATCTCGCCGAAGCGGGGTATGGGAGAGGTGAAATGTAGATAGATCCTACCCCTACCTCAAAGATAAACTCGGAAGTAAAGAAGCTGCTTCCAGGAGACCTCCGGCCAGTGTGCGTGTGCATTAGGGTGTTGCTCAAAGATAGATAATGAAAACAAAGTAAAAGCAAACAAGTAACCAACATAAAAAACCCAAGGAAAATGAACAAACACCAAACAAGCAAAGAGCATAGGATCCGCACAAAACGGCCAAGAGAAAACACAACCAAACAATCATATAAGTAAACAAGAGACATCAAAAACAAGCATAACACGAAAGAGACACAAACAAAGACAAGATGGATCCCATAAAGGGACCACAACTCAAATAAAACAAACGCACAAAGCAAACAGATAGCAAATGACAAGCGCATGACAAGAAGCACATGTAAAGAAAACAAGTATACAAGCACACAAAAGACATCAAAAACCTAAGGATACGGCCAAAAGAGAGAAAAAGGGGGCTCCTATGGGGAGCAAAACCTGGGGGCAAAGCAGAAAGGGGGCTCCTAGGCGCTTAAAGGCAAACTATCAAAGAGATACAAGGACCTAAAACACGCAAGGAAAAGTTACTA
This sequence comes from Tanacetum coccineum, assembly GCA_026074375.1. Lineage (NCBI taxonomy): Eukaryota > Viridiplantae > Streptophyta > Magnoliopsida > Asterales > Asteraceae > Tanacetum > Tanacetum coccineum. The sequence goes on from BQNB010001237.1 coordinate 52,595, forward strand.
TGAAGGTCCTACAATCCTAGATGCAAAGCCTAAGGGTAAAGCAAAAATGAGGAGCTCCTAGGCTCTAGAAGCAAAAGGGCCTATAACACGAAAGGCAAAGCTACTACGCAACTTCTATGATCCTAAACACAAGACCTAATCTAAGGCCTACTACACCTACCCGCTAATCCTAATTCTATCTCTCCATGCGTTCCTATCAGAGGTCATGTCTTTGGACAAGAGAAGCTCCTTCATGTCCTGCTTAAGTCTATCTTTCCATCTAAGTTTAGGTCTGCCCCTCCTCCTCGAGCCTTCAACTAACATATCTTCAACTCTCCTAACAGGGGCCGTTTGTGGTCTCCTCTTGACATGCCCAAACCATCTCAACCTTCCTTCCCTCATCTAAGGCCTACTACACCTACCCGCTAATCCTAAGCATACTTTCAAACCGAACAAATATAATTGAAATAATATTATCATTTTTAGTCACAGTTCAAACGTCATGTGTGCACGAACATTATATAGCTTGTATGTAAAGAAACAATAATCACTGGTTTCAAAAAGACATATAACATTTGATTGGGCATAGTCGTCAAATAGTTAATCAAGTATCAAAACTTGAAATTCAATACAACTATTCCTAGTTTCGTTACCAAAATAATGTTTATGTTATTAACTCTTTCAACGCTTCCTAAATACTTCAAAGAATCGAACAAAAGTAATACGAGCATCATGTTTTAGGGTCGTTTACAAAAAATCATTGACTTTTTTTTGTGTCAACGAGCTCAACTATAAGGACCAAAACGTCGAAAATATTTGCTTTATGGAGTAAATCATAACACATCACTGTTATCCTTTTAGGACATCCAAGCATTACACGGATAGAGGATTCAAAATTGTGAAAAAGGTGCGCTTTTTTATTCAAAATGACAGTGAAGTATGCATTTAGCGTTAAGAGCATTGATTATCATGTCTAATTGACATGGTTAAATGTATGCCTAATTTATGTGTCACCATTCTGAGAACATACTTTTCTACAAATCAATAAACTATTTACATGTTTTTTTGAACAACTGGAGATATTTTAAAAAGAAACTAGCAAGGAGCTAGAAAATTACAAATGTTATATAACAAAGGATTTTGAATCCATTGATCCCAAGAAACGTGAATCTTTCTATTTCTACTAGAAAACCAAATGAAAGAATAACTAGAAATGTGATCAAAAAGATCTCTCTGATGCCATTCTTTCTTGCCAAAAACGAGTTGGTTGCGAAAATTCCAAATAACCCAAAGAGTGACCCCAATAATAGATTCTAACGCCAATTTCTTTGAAGCTTTAATATTCATATTATCAAGCCACGAATACACCTCCGGTAAAGAGTTCACCGAATTTGGGTAATGATCGACCCATTTGAAGATTAAATCCAAATGATTGATGCTAGATCACATGCCTAAAATAGATGATGAGATGTTTCTGGATGTTTTGAACAAATAGGGCAAGCTAATGAACTTACCTCAACACCTTTTCGGCTAAGATTCCATTAAGAAGGGATATGGTCTCTAAGAATTCTCCAAACTAAAATGTTCACTTTCCTTGGATTAGATTTACACCAACGGGTAGCAGGCGCTTCGGATGGGAGGATAAGGTGATCGATGTGAAGCCGAGTATGTTTAATAGTGAAGATTTTTTTGTTAAGAACATTCCATTGCCACTCATCTATTGCTTCTTCTAATTGAACATTAGAAACCAAATTTTGTAACTCTTCCAAATGGCTTTTTGTAGTACCACTAGTTATTGGACGGGACCAACTCCAAATCCAATCACCATTCCATTTTTCACTAACAAGGCAATCTTGGTTTAATTCTAGACGGAAAAGACGGGGATATTTGATTACGAGAGGAGTGTCACAAATCCATGAATCAAGCCAAAACCTAGTACCTGTACCATCATTCACTTTACGTTTAAGAGTGGAGAACGGAATAATACCCTTTTCATTTAAACTATTGATCGATTTAACTATGCGAGCCCATACACCTGAGCCACGACATTGGGGATAAAAACAAGAGCCGAGATCCCTCAAATGACCATGGATATCTGTGATAACTTGCGTCCACAAAGAGCGTTGTTCATGAGCAAATCTCCACCTCTATTTTTAGATTAGAGCTAGATTAAACGTGTTTAGACTTTCAATGCCCAGGCCGCCTTGTGATTTAGGAGCAATAACAGATTTCCAAGCAATCCATGGAATCTTAACAGCATCTTCTATGCTTCCTTAAAAAAATTGATTGAATTTTCTCTAAGATGTTATTAACTTGAATCGGCATTAGGAAGATTAATAGAAAGTATATACCGAGCGATCCTAAAACCGAGGTGATCAAGGTCGATCTACTGCCAATGGAGAGCAAGCGAGATTTCCATCGAGATAAGCGTTTCTTGAACTTATCAATGATAGGAACCCAACTGTTGATCCTTGCCATGTTAGATCCGACCGATAAACCCATGTAGGAGAAAGGAAGACATTGAGCTTGGCAACTGGTAACCAAAGCTAAATTGCTCACTTCTGTAAGATCCACTCCCACACCATAGAGGTTGGATTTATGAAGGTTAAGTTTAAGGCTTGATACTTTGTAGAAGCAGTTAAGAAGATTCACCACATTAGAAATATTGATACTAGACCATTCTCCCAACAAAAGCACATCATCCGCAAAAAGTAAGTGAGAAACGTGAAGAAAATGTAACTTAGCACCACAATATAGTCCCGCATTGATAGCATCTTGTATTGCAACATGCAATCCTTCCATAACTAAAATAAAGAGAAATAGGGATAGGGGATCACCTTGCCGAAGACCTCGTTGAAGATTAAGTTCAATGGTAGGACTACCATTTACTAAAATAGAAGCTTTAGCTGATGATAGACACCCTCGAATCCAAGATCTCCAAGTTTGGCCAAAACCCGTAAACTATAAAACTTGGTCAAGAAAGTCCCATGAAATGGAGTCGAAAGCTTTCTCGAAATCAATTTTAAGAATCATTAACTTCTCCTTCTTTCGTTTATACCAATCAATGATCTCGTTGACCATAAGAGGGCCATCAAGAATATGTCTTTGAGAAACAAAAGCCGTTTGTTCACTACTTATAATGGTTTCTATAACCTGCGAGAGACGATTAGCAAGAATCTTTGCAATAACTTTGTACTGAGCACCAATAAGGCTAATCGGCCGGAAGTCCAAAACCACAAGAGGATTGGCTACTTTAGGAATTAAAGTAATAAACGAGGAGTTACAACCTGAGGGAATTTTACCAAAATCGAAGAAGTCCCGAACATAAGCGATAATATCATTTTTGTAAGTGCTCCAATAACGTTTGTAGAAGGCAAACGTAAAGCCATCCGGGCCCGGAGATTTTTCGGAACCACAGTCCCAAATGGATTTTTTAATCTCGACTTCAGAAACCGGTTCTTCCAAAAAAGAAGACTGGTGAACATTTAGCGAGTTGTATGACTCGCTACGTCTTAGAACCTTTATCCCTTCAAACCGAGAAAACTTTTCTTGAAAGAATTTTAGAAACACTCCTTTGATGTCGTTTAATTTGGTGATCCAAGTACCTTCTTTCATGATACCGTTAATAGCAAGTTGACGTCTTTTCCTATTGACGATACCATGAAAGAATTTTGAGTTTTCATCAGCCTCAACTCCCCATTTAACCTTTGCTTTTTGCAAGGCGTCCAATCTATCCTTATGTTCAAGTTGGCGTAGTTTAGATAATGATTTTTGTCTATTTATCCTCAATTCCTGATCCTCCTTTTGTAAGCTTTAGAGTTTTTAGCCTAAACTTTGATTATATTTTTGAGATGATTCATTTTCTCTTTAAACATTATCTGCATATTAGAGTTATCTTTGCATTGAAAATTATCCCAAGCATTCTTAATTACATCTTTAAAATTAGGAGCCAGCAACCAAGAGTTAAAGAATTTAAATGGGATTGGACCAAAATCCATATCAGAATGTTGCAAGATAATGGCCCGATGATCTGAAATCATTCTATCCATGGTAGTGCCATGCATGTTTAGAAAAGTTATTGCTAGATTGTCGGAAATCAGAAATCGGTCAAGCCGACTAAGTTTCTCCCCATCGCTACTTATACGAGTAAAAGCATGACCACCCAAAGGGAGATCATATAAGTTACCCTCCATAAGGAATTGATTAAAGTCATTTGCTAAACTGTAATTAAATGTAGACCCAATTATTTCTGAAGCATAACAAACAATGTTAAAGTCTCCAAAGATAAAATAGTTTCCCGGATTAGAGGCCATAAAATGAAGTATGAGTCACCATAACTCCTGTTTCTTTCGGTCGTCTTGTGGAGCATAAACATTAAGCATAAAACATTTGAGGCTCTTAAAACTTCATTCTCCTTCTACAACAAGAACATTATCTATAGCGGTCACATGGGCTTTGTAAAAACACGATGGGTCCCAGACAGTGAGCTGGCCTCCTGATTTGCCAATAGAGGGACTAATAGCATAGTCAAATTTGAAGTTGCCCCATACTCGTTTAATATGCATAAGATCAATATTTCTCAAATGCGTCTACTGTAACCCCAAAAAATTGATTTTATGTTTGAAACAAGACTGCGAGATAAAGCTACACTTATCCGCCCCCAAACTACATGAATTATGTAGGTTCCCGAATTCACACAAACATGTATCGATCTAAAGAGATCTAGAGAGAGAAAGTTAGAGAGAGAGAGTAGTTGAGAGAGAAATAAGGAAAACACACTAAAGAGTGTGTGTAAAATGAATAGATGCTTACCTCTTCCAAAGTTGGAAGAGGAATTTATAGTTCTTATAATACGCCGGGTATTAGTACCCAGTTTAATACCAAAAGTCATACGTTTACCTATTAAATTACGAGCTATAATGAACAGTAAAATACATAGGGTGACCGAGTCTTTTTCTAATATCTAACAATCTTCCCCTAAGGGAGGTCACCCCTGAACATACTAAACTTAAGCTCTTCAATCTTCAGATTGATCTTATGTATAGCTCGTAAACGTTTGATTTCATTGATCTGTATCTTATGAATCTGAAGTAGTGAACTTTAGACTTTTAGGCTTTAGCTTGACTTGTATGTGATCTTTGAGCTTCTTTGAGATCATCATCCAATCATAATCTCTAATCATCCTCATGTGATCTTTTGCCATCTTGTGAACTTGTGTCATTCGGAATGATATGCTCACACTTTTCTTGATCTTGAAAGCTTGAATATTCAGAGTTGCGGAAGCTTTAATAACAGATACTTGAGCTTTCTTGATATCTTCGAATGTGTCGTTTGAGAATGAGCACGCGGTTATGAACTTGATTTTGTTAGAACACGATATCTCCATCTCCATCTTTAAATGTTCCTGTAATAAAACAATTAGCAATAAAGAGAAAATTTATTTGTACAAACAATCGATGCGATACTTTGCAAAAGAGTTTTGTAACACATCGAAAAGTCCAATAACTGTCAATTCGTATACTGGAACAAGTTTGATTCATGTAGAATTGCACCGTTGTTGTTTTCCAGTTTTCACAAGTTTGATCCATTAAGGATCTCACAAGTCACCTACCATGAGCTTGTTTGAAGTTGGCTCAAGCAGGATTTCCATCTTCACTGTGAATACTTACGTATCACTCGGATGTTCTGGCAAAATCACAAGGATAATGCGTAGGACTCTTATGATAAAACTTGTAATCACAGTGTGTGAATAACAAGTAAATTGGAATTGTCCTAACGAGATTAATTGATGATCTCTTGGCTCTAGACTCAAAAGTGCGTTTTGATTTTAGTGATCGGAGGCTGGAGCTGACTGCCACCTTTTCAATACCGACTTACTCGGAGTGAGTGAGTCAGTAGATTACATGTTTAGTCTCCGTGAGAAATGAAACAAAAATCTTTTGAGAGATTCTGAGTGGCTTGGGAGGGTTGTGCATTGCATCACTGGGTCCATGATGTCACTTCAATGTCAGCAATCATTTTAGTGATTTTGACAGCATATGTATTGACCCGGTTTCTGCCTAAGTGTATGGAGGGCTTCTTTCTTTACACCCTTTATCCGTACAATTCTTTTTCATTCTTCAACCCCTTTAGTGCTTACCAAGATTTCATGACTAGAACCTTGTTGGGTTTATTCAAGTACTAGCTCCATCTCAGTCGGCACTATTCCCTTTTCCTCACATTTACTCCTTTTTATCATACCTAAGGACTTCTACACTAACTAGTGGATAGTCCCTGGGTAGATCCCTCCGGTTCTGGCAGGATCATGGGAACGAGTACCTAACCTTACCATCCTTATAACTTCGATAACAGTAAATACATGGTCAGTCTTTTGGTACAGTTCACCTTGCCATAAAATCACTGTTGAAAAACTCAATCAGGTACTTATGATAAAACTATCAAAGTGTTTAGTACCCGATTGTTTTTGCTTTTCAGAAAAGCTCCCCCTCAACATGTGCATCGGTATTCGAAACTGTTTAGCACATGTTGGTGGAGTATACACTTGAGTAATATGATCACATTACATATTTTAATCACATTTTCTCCCCTTATCAAAAATTTCAAATCATTTGACATTTTGGATATCAATTGATTTAAATATGTTATAAAAAATTAGGAGAAAAGTGTGCCAATTATTCACAAGCCGTGTTTGGAACATATTAATGCTCCCCCTCAATCATTGAAGGATATATAAGATAGTGCTGAGTACTGTAATTTGAAAGATTTTGAATTTTCTAAGAAATTCTTGAAAATTTGTACTCAATCACTATTTATATTAGCCTATAATTAAGTCTACACTACACATTTATATATTCACAAGATTATGTATGAGACAGGACCTGAAAATGTTCAAACCGAAAATGACATAGTCATTTTGTCCATGTAAGCAGTCTGTAGTCCGTCTCGATACTCTCCTTTTGGAAGTTGTCTTAGCTTCCCCTTGAATCAGCAATCCTTTCTTGAGTAGGTTCATAGCCTTCTTGCAATTTGCATTAAGAATACTTGAAGTCTGACGCCCAAATCGATGAAGTACACAATTAATTTGAAACCGTAACACCAAAGTCAATTAAGTCCCGGATGTCTAATTTCTCTTAACATGATAGTGATGATATGAATTGAAACACCAAAGTCAACTAAGTCCCGGATATCTCAATTATTCCCTCTCAGTAGACGAACTGATAACACCTAAGACAACTAAGTCCCAAATGTACACTTTTCTTTCTATCGGATACTGACTAACTAGAGGAATTATCATACTTATCATACCAATATGTCCCTCTTTGATCAAATATTTCTACTCCTTTAAAAACACGCTTGGTGATTGACTGTTAAAGGAAGCATTAATTGAATCAGTAACCAATCTTCTCACGCTCTAATCAATCTTCTGACAACACATTTCCCTGGTATCTCAACTGATGCATACCATAAATGACAAGATATCTCTTCTCCTATGTGGTTGGAATAGCGCACCGGAAAGTAACACGATAAAACACTGATTTTCTCTGCGGATAAGACATTTGTCTTCCCGGAATGGCCTACAATTAAATAAGGCTATGGATTCTATCACGTGTAGTTGTTGTACCTTTCAGTGTATTTACTCCTTCCCCTTGATGTTTTCGATACCTCAGAATCAGAAAAATCTTATATGCACACATGCTTGAGATCGTGTTCGCAGAATTAATAAACTTAAATCTATCCCGTGAGAATCAGTTTCAAGGCTTTTTAAACTACGAAAGAATTTCCAAACATTCCTAAGTCTTTTTACAAACTATGACGCGTTGGCAATATTAGTCGTATGTAGTTTAAAGCCTGAATTCACTAAGTCTTCAATTGCAAATAAGTCCCTAAAGTTTGAAGCAAATGACATCTAAGGCACATGTAGTTAATATGAATTAACTCCCTTTAAATTGTTATCTGTCATTATCAAAAACTTCAACTGTTTAATCCTTGACTTATTTTGAAAGACCGTTTAAAAGATTATTTGACACTTTCTCCCCCTCAAATAATGACCCGTTTTCTATTTAAAGAGCTGTAGTCATTGTTTGAGAGGTCGAATTATCTTTGAAAATCTTTTCGTGATTACTGAAAATATTGATTCATTGTGAAGACAACTTTTTCCCAATTGAAATAAGATTTCTCTTATTTTGACAAATAAATGCACTGAAACGTACACTTATTCTTATGATGCATGGATATGAAATAATCCATGCCCGGGAAAAATTAATTACCCGTTGTCAGGAACAGCTGTCTTTTCGACGACATGCGTTCCTCAGATTGAAAAGCGGGTTGCAGTCCAGAATAACTGCAAGTCATGTCATGACTCAAAACTTGAAAGTTTTGATAGAGTAGCTCCAATACCGAAAAGACCTTGCTCTTTTCGTTGCTAAGGAAAAATGCACTGAACTTCTATTTACCTTTACGAATGAGGCCTGGGTTATGCACAGAAATGAATATAAGCCATTTTTATATATAACAAGAAGATGTTTGATGATAATATCACGCAGTATGTTTTTAGAAACCTCCAGTTCTGCTAGTCAAACATCACATACCAAATACCTTCTGACAAGATACAAAAAACCGATCCTCAGGAAGGGCTTTCATATATTAATCAGCTATTTGGTATTCAGTTCTTACAAAATATAATTTAATAAGATCATTTACACCTGTTCTTATGAGTGATAACCGAGTATGGATACTGCTTTGTATGAGAATGTTGTAGCGGGTTGCATGATATTGCTATGGCTGACTGAGAGTCGCAATACAACGGTATTTTGTTGTAGTTGAAGCCATAATCTTGAAGCTGTGTCCTCATCCACATTACTTGAGCACAACTTGCAGATAACGCCACGTACTCTGCCTCTGCTGAAGACATTGCAGTGCAGTTTTGGTTTCTTTACATCCAGTCTTAACAAGTTTTATCACCTAGGAACAGTATCTCTCAGAAGTGCTTTTCAGTATCAAGGCATCCGACATGATTCACGTCTAAAAAGCAGTTAGTACAAAGCCAGAATCCTTGGATACCAGAGTCCCATGTAAATGGTACCCTTTTAGGTAAATAAAGAATCTTTAACCTCCTTTGAGTTGCTTTTGAGTTGGTCCTTGCTGATAACGTGCCAAAGCAATACCTGCTTGCACTAAGGTCTGGTCTACAAATGTCAAGTACATGAGTGACCGATTTTTACTAGCGATAGTCAAGATTGGTCTACGGGTACTCCACTCAAATCTACATCTAGTTTGGGTTATGTAGCCAATGGAAGTGACGAGTATGGATGTGCTTTGTATGAGAGTGTTGTACGGCTTTGCATGAGATTGCTATGGCCGACTGTGAATCATAGTACAACAGTATTTTGTTGTAGTTGAAGCCATAAACTATAAGCTGTGTCCTCATCCGCATTACTTGTGCACAACTTGCAGATAACGCCACGTACCGTGCCTCTGTTCAAGATATTGTAGTGCAATATTGTTTCTTTGACATCTTGCTTACTAGTTTGTCACCTAGGAACTGTATCCTTCCAAAAGTGATTTTGCGAGTATCAATGCATTCGGCATGCTCAACATTTGAAAATGCTTTAGAAAAGCCTTTGGACATCAGGAAATTGGATAATTCATCATACCAGGCTCTTGCGTATAAAGCTTTCCTTAAAAGGTAGACTTTTTATGGATGTTCAGGATCAACGAACCCTTCCGGCTGAGCAAAATAAACCTCCTCCTTTAGTGGACCATTTAGAAATTCCGTTTGAACTTCTATCTGGTAGATTGGAAAGGACTTGTGTGCAGCATAGGCAACGAAAATCCAAACTGCTACCAAACGAGCAACTAAAGCAAATGATTCTTCGATATCAGAACCCTCTTCCTCAGCATAGCCTTTAGCTACAAGTATTGCTTTGTTGCGAATAACAGTCTGAACTTCATCCTTTTTTTGATGAGTTCCCAGACTTGTGGTCTGTCGAACTAATGAAGTTCATCCTGCATTGCTTCGATCCATGCAGAATCAGCCATTGCCTCCTTACTGTTCTTTGGTTCTTCTGTACTCACTATGAGCGTGAACATACACATTTTAGGATCTGTGGCAAGCTGTTGTCTTGTTTGCACTGGATTTGTAGGATTGTTAATAACTTGTTCTAATGGATGATCTTTTGTCCATTGGTATTCATGACTCTGTTGGTTGAAATGAATGCATATTTTCATTATCAATATTGCATGAGGAAGACTCAGCAATGTCTTGTACCGGTGTACAGAAAGGATTGATAAATTCATCTTGTCAAAACGATGCATTCGCTGCTTGATCATTGTTGTTTTCTTCAGCATGAACATTTATTGGAGAGAAATATTCTTCAAAGAAATGATTGAATAGAAATTCGATCTCCTTTTGTGACGAATCTGTTTTGTCTGCTAGAGAAACAACATTTTTCCTTGGGGGCACGGGGCCAGAGATGTCATAATCTGACGCCTTTTGTTTATTTGAAACGAGGTCTGAGGAGATATTGTCAACAGACGTCTCTTGTCGATTGGGCGTGAGGTCTGAACGGATTTGATCAGACGTCATTTCATGAAGCACGGGTCCTGAACTGCTATGATCAGGAGCCATGAATTGAGGCACGGGTCCTGAACAAAATTGTTCAGAAACCATAAACTATCTTTGAGATAGTAGATCTCAACCATACCGTTTCACACCGAATGGAGTTGGATTTTCATTTGCGTCAAAGTAGCTCCAAATGGCATGTTCTTGTAGTTGACTTTATGTTGAAATTGGACGAGAAGGATCGCCAATAACATTCTCTAATGAGTGATTCTTTGTCAACTTAGTGATAGTATTAAACAGTTGAATAAGATGATGCAAATTTAATGGAATGACCCCTTGTCAATTAGTTTCTTCAAAACTAGAGTTTGAAGAAATATTATGAAGGAGGGGTGCATTATTAAATTATGCATTTTGATGTCCATGAATTTATTCTTCAACACCTTGATGAGTGACTTGAGATTGAATTTCCTGATTTGTTGGTGAAGTACTAGTAGATTGTTCATCTTGATCAATGGTAGTTGATGAAGGTGAACCAACTGGATCAACAGCTCTTGAAGCAACAATAGCTACCGGATCTGGGGAAACAGTTCGTGGTGGAAGATTATAGTACTCATTAAACAATGGTTACAACAGGATCTCATAGTCTTTCTTGGATGGTGGAACATATGGTGTTGGAGAAACTGAGATTTGCACGAGTCCTGAACTGATGTATCCAGGAGTCATCAAAGAAGGCGCAGGTCCTGAACTGATTTGCACAGGAGCCGTGACTTGACCATTTCAAGAACTGAACTGCTCTGCTGTAGTGCGGATGTTGGTGGTGAAAGTTGTAATGAATGATTCTTGACAGGGAGGAGATACTGGTTTAGGAGATGAGAGATCGATGACTGAAGTATCAGTAAAGGAACAGATGAAGAAACTTGTTGGATAGGAACAGTGACCATGGATTCAACTTCGGTTTCCATAGTAGTTTTTCCTGGTTCATCTTTTACTTATATATTTCTTCAGGATCAGGCTTAGTTTCCTCATTATCATCCCCAGCATTATCATCTCTGTCAAAATGTTCACTGACCACATCTGCTTCCCACTAAAGAATTAGCTTTTCCTCATCAGGAACCCCTGGCTTGGATCCAGTTCCTTCACTTGAGGCTCTAGAGATGACTGTGGACTCATCAGGAACCCCTAGTATGTTACCAGTTCCTTCATTTGAGCCTCCAGTTCCAGGTTGTCTCTTGCTCATTTTCTTGCTTTCCTTGAGAGCTTTCATTATGTCAGCAGCCTCTTGTTCAGCAGGAGTAAGAGTTTGAATACCCTTGAGCTTCTTAGACGAATCAGAAGACCTCTTCTTTGACACAATAAAGGAATCTCTGAAAGCAATACCAGACTGTCTTCTTTGTGTGGGCTCGGGTTCAGATTCAGCATATGCATCAGACTTGTGTCAGTGATCTGGATGTTGTTTGGAAGCATATGCATCAGAGAGTTAACAACATCATCTCTTGTGTCAGTGATCTGCCATCCAGTTGAGGTAAGAGCTGGATGTTGTTTGGAAGCAGATGCATCAGACTCCCGTGGTTTCTTTGAACTTTGGTGATCATCTTTCGAAGGAGGCTGAGCTGACCCAGAAGCGGCAGATTCGGGTCTTCTTCTCTTTGCTGACCTACCCTGGTTTGATCCAGCTGAAGGGCCTTCATCATCATCATCGTCTTCTTCATCATCACTATCATGCTTTCTCTTGTGGTCTTTAACCTTGACTGCAACTTCCTTATCCATGGCATCTTCATCTGCTATTAAAGCTTCCATAAGAGCATGGTATAGATGGTAGTTGGCAGGATTTCTGTTTGCAGTCTTGTTCTTATTCATGTGTTTGAAGAGAGCACTCTTTAGATCAAATTCTTCAAGAGCCACCTTGTCTGTTGACCTGATGGAGTAAGTTGAATCTTGTTTCTCCTCACCTTGTTCCCTTTTGATTCTGATAATCTCCTTTGGACTCTTTTCAGATTCTTGATTCTTGATGGACTCTGGGCCAGGCAGCGCAGAGTATTTGCAGTTGTCGTGCAGAACCTTAAGAGAGCATTATCAAGTTTTGTTTCCTAGATATTTATCACAGTCAAGAACGTGGGATTCCCTATGAAGCCAAAACATCAGCAAAGAGTGATCAGTCTTCATCACTTCAGACATCTCTTGCTCCAATCTTTGTGTGTGACGCTGATTCGGACATTACTTATGTTATAAGCTTCCACTCTTAGCTGCAGGACGATGAAAGGATATTTCGGGAGAGATGTTGGTTGATTGTTTAGTTCCGTTTGATTGATGGAGAGTTACCAGTGATGATGGCTTTAGTAGATGAACCTCTGTGAAGGGAGCATCACGTGGAGGAAGTTGACATTACGGTGGTTTGATGACTTGGATCAGGTATGGTGGAATCAGACTCATCTACAACTTTAGATTTCTCCTAATCATCTTCCGGTTGTTTGTCATAAAGAAATTGATCCCCAAAGTTATCAGTGTCTTCGAGATTTTTCATGGATGACATAGAGCCAGAATGACTTTCTGGATTATCATCGATGACACGTTCGTCTGTTATGAGCTTCAGGTTTTCATGAACCTTTGGGTAGGCTGTAGCGAGGAATTCATCATCCATGTGCTCAGGGTTTGGTCCACCAAGACACATGTAATTTTCCGGTTTTTTCCAGATTCTATCCAGTCTGGTCTTCTTTCATGGCTCAGTCTGGTCCCAGCAGAGTGTAGACCCCGTTTAAACACTCCACTCAAAACCCGAACCACAAAACAAAAAGATCAAAGAAGAAGAGAACGAAATAAGAGAGAGTAAGTGAAAGTTAGAGAAGAGGCATAAAGAAAAAGATATTTATGTGAAATTTATAAAACGAGAATATTTTCATATGAAAATAATCTATATATATATTTAATATTTTAGAAAATATCTAAATATATAGAATCCCCACACATTTAATGTGACGCAAAAAAACGGATATATAACAGGACCCGGCGTCCGGGTTTTTTCTTTGTGATTAAACCCAAAACAAATACAATATTAGATAACTATCGAACCCGATTCCCGATAATATTTAATTACAACATATAACTAAATTTAAAGACCGAAGCCCATCAAGAGTGACCGACTCCTAGTTCGACTCAATAAATGAGGCTAACAATCTCCCCCGAAGTGAGGTCTTGAACACGGGAACGAGCATCCTTTATTGACATCAATAAAATTTGAGCTAACAATCCCCCCGAATGAGTTTCATTGATTGACACTCCTTCCACTGAGATCATGAGATTGCTTTGTCGTTTAAGCTCATGTGTTCTTGGTCTTTGTCTTCGTTCTTTGTTGTATACTTGTCCTTCATGCTTTTGCGATCTTGACTTTAGCCTTTGTCATTGTCTTTATCGACTTTGCCATCTTGGCGAACTTTTTTTTTGACCAACATCTCATAAACTTTTGCATAATCTTGAAAGCTATTAAATCAGATGTTAGCGGAAGTCTTTGTCTTTAAAATCCTTTAGCTTTCAATATATGACTTCGTAGATTGCTAGCATTTGAATGGGATGGGAGTTGCCGTTACCCACGTTTGCCCTGCATGTTTACGTTAGTGAGTAGAACGAGAAAATTGATTTATAATCAATCGACGTGTCACTCGTTAAAGAGTTTTTGTAACACATAGAGAGTGGTCCATGTTATTTTAATCAAAATTCATCAACCGTCATTCATTTACTGACCAAATCGATATCCATTGTCAAAAGTTTGATTCGAAAGATCTCGCAAAGTCACCTACCGCATTGCTGTATGATGATACAACTGGAAGGATTTCCCATTCGTCTTGTAACTAAAGAGTATCACTCGTAATTTCGGTCAAATAATCACAATGATATTGCGTTAACCTCTTGATAACCCTTGTGAACCTGAAGATGTTCAACAAGTGTTTTGAAATGAATGTGTCCTAACGAGATTTTGAGATTGATCTCTTGCTCTAGACTCATTAGTGCACTTTGGTGTTTAGTAACGGGAGGCTGAGCATTTCTGCCACCTATTCAATATCCAACAATCTCGGAATGAGATGTCAATAATAACGTGATATCTCCGTGACAAATGAGACAAGCTTTCTGTAAGAGAAACCCGAATGGCTGGGAAGGGTTGTCATTGCATCACTGGGTCCATGGATTCGTTTTCCAATACCAGCAATCATCTTGAGATTGCTTATAGCCTATTATTTGACCCGGTTTTTCTGTTGTGTGAAGGCTTAAGTTGTGTGAAGGGCTCTTTCGTTAGACCCTTTATCCAACTTTCTTTTTCATTCTTCAACACCTTCAATGCTTACCAAGACGTCATTACTAACACCTTATTGTGATTGTTCCAGTGTTAACTCAATCTTAGTCGCCATTATTCCCATACACATCAATCTCCATCAACCTAAGGTCTGCTATTTCTACTCTTGGGATTATCCTTGGTAATCCTCCGGTCTGATTGGATCATAGGATTGATTCCTAACCTAACCACCTAATGTACTTCAGAATCCGTCGTGAAATTAGAGATGTTGTTGGTATAATATAGAACCATAAACCTTTTCAGCACATTGAGTCGAATAGATCATTTTTAAAATACATTTTTTCTCACCCTTCTGTTAATTGAATAAACACGTAGTTTTTTGAATACCTTGTATTAAAATATGACTAGAAATTCCGTGGGAGAAAATAGTTTTCAGCATAATGGTTTGAACATTTTGTTAATGTTTTAAATACATAAGAAATGGTCCCCGATTGTGTGGATCCAGAAAACATAAAAACATGTGTTTATTCGAAAAACACCCCCTCAATAATAGAACCACATTGAAAAATTGTTTAATTTTGAAAAAACATCGGATGGTTGGAGTGTTGAAACACGAACAATGTTGGGAAAGATTATGAATTTCATCGTGTGAGAACATCGTGAAAAATTGTGTTCCCAACTTTTTGAAAAAACCAGATGTTAGAGACTTCTCTTCTAACATAAGTATCGCCCAGAACGTACCCAATCCTTTTTCGTTGAGCTCAAAACAATGAATGTCTTTGTACGAACAGCTCAAGACCCCGAGAAACGTTAATTTTTCTCGTTGTGAGATAAGTTTAAAACCTTCCTTTATTTGAATCCGGGTTAGTACAGACATTTGCACATAAGCCATTTAGAAAATTAGAAATGACATGTTTTGAAACTATTTGCAAACTCTCGCTCGAACTTCATTTACACACCCGTGTCAATATTAATCGACATTTCTAAGCACGTAAATGTTATCGATTCCAAGAGACATGTCGAGAAGATTCTTTTTGGAAATTTTCTGAGTTCTGATATTTGATATATATTTACCTGTTGTCCTCGCATAGCTCTATATGGGAATAGTAATTCCAACTCTTGTCGGTGATGTAGCCTGTCTTGACTGCTAGAGAACAACTTTTGGAACCAGCTTGAATCTTGACGGTTCATTGCTGTGGTCTTGATTCCGATTCTAACGGTGATGATCAGAAGTCATTTAATTAAGTACGAGGCCTGAACTGATAGTGAACAGAACACTTTGAACATTGATGACCGAGGCTTGAACTGTTGTGTTCAAACGTCTTTTGACGTGAAGACCGAGGCTTGAACTGTTGTGATCAAACATCTTTTAAACATTGATGACCGAGGCTTGAACTGATGTGCTCAAACGTCATTTGACGTGAAGACCGAGGCTTGAACTGTTGTGATCAAACATCTTTTGAGTGATCATCAGATCAAAATTCCTTGAAGCCCTGTTTGCTGAGATATCTGTCTTTGACAGCAACAAACTCTGGAGACCCTTTCCTCTGAAGGATTGAACGATGTACCTGTAACTTTTAAGAGAAGTAACTGCTACTGACATAAAGAGCTTGTTATGCTTTCAAATTGGGTTAATGGTGTGGGTGATACTGCAGTGAACCATTTGGGGGTTCACTTTTTCAACCTTGTTTGTGCTATGAGAGCGAATGTCTTTCCTGTTGGAACCCATCTAAGACAAAACATTCTTGAGAATTCCCTACCCGTTGGTTGCCACCTAAGAACCAGATCTCGGACATGTTGTTTTCTTAAGCACAGTCGTAGTCGTTGTTTGATGAAAACCTATGTCCTTTGGGATCTGTCGTTTTTCGGTTTCGTTGCAACCCTTAATTGACTCTACGGTTATGTTTTCTGTTTGTTGTCTTATATAATGGAAACCTAGCACACAGATGACTTCTTTTAGGAATTTTATTACACATGCCATGATGGCATTAAGACATACATTTCTGACAACGTCCGAGCAAAACAAGAAAGGTTGGAGTCAAAAATTTCTAGGGATCCTAGATGTTTCAGGTGTCTTTTTCTTAGCTTCCTCTAGTAGTGATTATGAACAATGTCGTTTGAAGCGTATACCTATATAGAGCTGTGCTATCATGTTATGATTTTTGCAGAGCATATTCTCTTCTCATAGGTAACATGATGTGTAGTGGACGGTGTTGACAAGTCGTTGTTCACATCAACTTGGGAGGCAAACCGTGGTTTGAAATAATAGGTCTTTGCAGACTTAAACGCAGTCGGTTTGTCTAACAACGATTGGTTTTTTGAGTGGTGTTCCAACGGTTTTCCCAAGATTGACGGATTGAAACTTAGTAATTCACACTATTTCCTGTAAGTTTCCTTAACTCATTTTTTAATGCTGCAATTGCAAACCCCTTTTTCTGAATCTGAGCTAGTACATCAGCATTTTCATTAACCTTTTGTTTCATTTGTACCATTAAAGAAGTCCATCTGGTTTTGGTCTAACTCGTGTCCCATTTGATAGAATCATAAAAGATATTTGTAAGTCAGTTTCCAATGCCTTTTCCTTATGTAACTAGCCATCTCTGCAATAATGTAGCCACACTATGTTCCAATTCGATGTTTATGGTTCAGTTACATCGAGTCCATTTTTAACTTTGGCCTCAACTTATTTCTTTCAACAAAATGACTTTGATGCCCTATTTTAAAACATTGTTTTGCATTTGTAGTTCAAGATCAATAACAATGTGCTTCGAGTTTTGCAAAAACTTTTGACACTGGCAACATCTTTTGAACAAACATTTTCAGCTCGGGGGATGTTATTTGAGAGTTCAGTCTGTCTTGTCATCAGTTATTTTTAGCAGCCATAGACACATGTCATGACATTGTTTCTGCAATCTGGTCACCTCTCCTTCATTAAATGAATTCAGGTTGCTCATAGCTGTTGTCCTGTAGCAAAATATGATTTCACAGTCTTTTGTACCTACCCGTTTGGCTCTTCACATTTATGGTCTGATATCTGCATCATCAACATGTGCACCGTCCTGATCTGCTGCTTGTATCCTCTCTTTTGATTCAGTCCATTGCTTTCAATGATAACTGAACTAGCAATCCATGCATCCAATGCATTACTCGTAACATTCTTTTTCCCTTTGTTTGTCTGGATTTGGTCTTCATTCACCTTCTTTCATTACGTCCATTTTATGTTGTGCTCTTACATCAATCGACTTCATAACAATTCCATTGTTTGGAATCAGTGTGGTCACGGAATTCTGGAATAGTCGAGTCTCAGAGTGTATTGTAGGAATTTGTTGCTAAAGCATGTCAACCATATTCATCATCCCAATAAAACCGGTGACTTGATGAACATTGAAATAGATCCTTGAGTACTTTAAAAGCAGACATGTGATTTCCAATGTCCTTGAAATTCTTCGTTGTCAAGTTGCTTTTGGAATTGATCCATGTACAAGAACATTGTGCCCTTTGAAAGTCTCTAGTCTTGACCAAAGATGTTGCAAATGCGCGTTGAAATCCTCCTCGTTTCGACTACCATTAAGCTCGTTGTTTGAAAGACACTTGAGGTTGAATGAAGTCGTTGAAAAGATACCATGCAACTTCTTTTGATTTGGCTTGAATTATGCATGTGTTTGTATTTCTGAATCTGAACACGAAGAATAAGGTATCTTTCTTCTCCATTTTATCGTGAGTTGGAAGTGAAAGTATGTTGGCTCTAAGTGGATATGTTGTGATGAAGTTGTGGTTGTATAAGAATTCACGTTCACGTGGATTTTACCAAGATACACGTCTTATGATTAAAACCGATAATGAATTACGGATTTACAGAATCAATAGAAAAGACCGTGAATGAATTTGCTTCGAATCAGCGGCCACATGAATTTTAATTGTCTAAAAACAGATAATTTTCTGCTAGGTTGAAAGCTGTTTTTTTAAATAGGCTCTCCACAACTGATACGTGGCCTTAAAATGCTGATGGCTTGAGCTAGAACAAAAACAATTAACACAAATTCCAAAAACTGAAAACTGTCAAATAAATCAGAGTAAAAACGAGCTTTTTGGGACCATAAGAAATCCTAACCAGCTAAAGTGCCTGGTTACAGTCGTGATCCGTCACGTTTTTTGCTTCGAGTTTGAGTAGCTCACGGACCTGAAAACGGAGTTACGGATCAAAGTTATGCCGTTTTATACTGAAAACCCTTATCGTCACAGTAAAAAAACGCAAAATTGTCAAAAAAAATTTCGTTCGGATCAAAATTCAAAAAAAAATTTGCTCGTTCGAGATCCTCTCGTTCGATCCGCTCGTTCGAAATCGCTCGCTCGATCGCATCGTAGCTGATCGCTCGTTCGATCGCTCTATCCGATCGCTTTGTTTCGATCCGGTTGTTTCGGTCCGCTAAGTTCGAATCGATGTTCGAAGTCCGCTCGTATCGAACGCAATTGATCGTCCCGCTCGTATTCGATCGCTTGATCGGTCCCGCACGTTCGATCAGTCTAGTTTCCGAGTCACGCTAGTTCGATCGCTCGTTCGATCGCTGAGGTTTTCCGCTCGTTCGATCGTTGAGGTTTTCCGCTCGTTCGATCGTTGAGGTTTTCCGCTCGTTCGATCGTCTAGTTCGAGTCCGCTTGTTCGATCGCTGCGATTTGTCACTCGTTCGATCGTGACGTTTTTCGCTCGTTCGATCGTTCTTCACGAAAATTTCCGCTCTTTTTTTTTCACTCGTTCGATGCCAACGTTTTGCAACACCCAAAATGAGCCACGAAATATAAATGCTTACCGAGTGCCACAAATAACCCAACGAAACTGCCGAATCCGTATAAGCTTATCACAACAAAAAAAACCACGAAATCCACCCGAGGCGATTGATACCAATTGTAGGTTCCGATTTAATGCTTCACTTCATAACACGAACCACGATTCAAGAAAAGAGATAGAGAGAGAAACTCGAAATGTAGAGAGAGAGAAGAGAGAGAGTTGAGAGAGAAAAGAAAAAATATATTTTTAGAAAAATAAAAACTAGATATTTTCATATGAAAATATCTATATATATATTTAGATATTTTAGAAAATATCTAAATATATATATACCCCTACACATTTAATGTGACGCGCGGGATATATAACTAGGACCCGGGCTCGGGTTTTGTTTGGGATTAAACCCGAAACATATACAATATTAGATTAACTATCGAGCCCGATTCCCGATATTATCCTGTTACAACATTAACTAATCAAAGACCGAAGCTCCATCGTAGAGTGACCGAGCTTCCTTGTTCGACTCAATAAATTGAGGCTAACACACCGCTGACAGCTGCCTAACAGGCCAACATCGTCGCCAAGATCTTACTAGGCAAACCCGCGTTGTTTTGAAGTAACTCGCTGCTAGTTTGTTAACTCGCTGTGGATCAATTAAAATAATCAACTCGCCTTGTGAGCACTCGCTGCCAATTAACTAAACTTGCCTACTTGTTGGCTAAACTCGATGTGAGCAACTCGCTGCCTATAATCTTAGCAACTCGCTGTGTGTTTTAGCAACTCGCGTTACATTTTACCAACTCGATCGGCTATTTTTTTTTAAAGCCAACTCGCCCAATACCTGTGTAAAACCGCGCGTACAAGACTACTCGCCTTTGACTTTGGGCAACTCGACCTTTGACTCTTTTTCCTAAATTTCCGGATCTTTGTCCCTACCTACTTTGTCAAACCGCCGGTTAGAAAGGGAAGTTTAGTAGAATAGATACGAGTTAGGAAAAAGAAATGATATTTTAACCAACTTAACGAAGAACACTGGGACGAACGAATTTAAGGTCAAAATCAGCCCATTATCCATATTATCTTTTTTTTAACCACACGAATCATATCAATAAAAAAAAAAAAA
The DNA here is from genome assembly GCA_026074375.1 of Tanacetum coccineum. Taxonomy (NCBI): domain Eukaryota; kingdom Viridiplantae; phylum Streptophyta; class Magnoliopsida; order Asterales; family Asteraceae; genus Tanacetum; species Tanacetum coccineum. The sequence continues at coordinate 73,326 of BQNB010001237.1, forward strand.
AAAAAAAAAAAAGCTAAAATAGAAAAAAATACTAAGCAAACTTATAAGCCTTAAATCATTCCAAAACATCTATGTCTTCGCGGAAGATCATCAGAATGAAGCAAACCTCCACGGAAGAAAACACAAACCTTAATAAGGCTTATTTTTTTTATGATCGAATAGTAAACATAGCAAATCACATGGTAAAAATAGCAACACATGAATCCTGTTAAACACATATTTATAATTATGAAAAACACGATTAATGAACCAATAAACCAACAAAACAATTTGAGGCCCGGGTCTTTTTCTTCACAAAATGAGCTACGTTTTTGAATTAATCAATCACATGACTCTCAACTCATATAGATATATATGACCCCAATGGCTCTGTACCAATTCCCACCCCCCCTCCCCCCCCCCCCCCCCCCCCCCCCCCCCCATCAATTTACTTGAGATACGAAATTCAGCGCTAAATAGAGGAGCGTGAGGAGAATGAGTCGTGAGAGAGATGAATAAGTAGAGAACACAGACTGATGAAGAGGAGTGATGTAGAGAGTAGACTAATATGGAATTACGCATCTAAGTACCTGCTGGTGCGCAGATAGAGTATGGAAGATGGTATTGTACTAGTACTCTCTCCAACAGTCTGGTAAGGATACTCCTCCTCCGGTTTGTTGTATCGTTATGAAATAAAATAGATGCTCCATCTAACTTTTACCTCTCTCTCCTCAACTTGTGGTGAAGGTGGTTGCTCGATAGATAAACCTATGTCGTGTTGTATAGAATCACACTCTTCTTCAGAGTGCTTGGGTGTATTAGTTTTGTACGCCTCTACTCAACCTAGTTATTTCTGTCATTCAGTACTACCTCTTCTAGTGTCTCTCTGCTCGATTATACTATAGTCTCTTGCTCTGTTCTCTAGAGACCTAATGTCTCGTCTTGTATCTCTACTTTCTCATACTTTGTGTGTATCAGATCCACTGTGTGTGTGTGTGGTGAGTTTTTCTTCGTTATGTCTCTTGAGGTTCGGGATCTCCGTTGACTATTATTCGGTCATCGCTGTTTAAATGATTGATTTAGAGCCCTATAGAGGGATAGCGATGGTCGATTAATGTTGATTCAGAGAAGGATAGATTAATAGACTATCACAACTAGGCACTGTCTAAGACCTCTGATGTGTGTTGTGGAAGAAAAAGACCACGTTTATTGGTGTTCATTAATCGTGTTTTTTCATGTACAAGATAAGAATAAACTTTGTTGCTTTATTTGTGTTTGTAATGTCGTTCATATTCATGTGTGATATTTTCATATTGTGTGTGTATATCAGAACAGATAGAATTACTGTTAAGTTGAGAACATGTGAGATTGTATGTCTTGTCGTCATGTTTATAGATCGAACATAAACGCTGTGACTTGATGTGTTCCTCCTCTTCAAGTATCTAATCTGTAGTGAAGGCAATATATAATTGCTATTTTCGAAAATGACTCTTGGCAGAGAGAATGATTATTGACGTTTCTTTCTTGAAAGTAGAAAAGAGTCGATAACTGTCGAACTAGAAGATTTTCTGGTAAGTGAATACTGTGTAACAATTCATTATTGAAAAAGTTTCAACGATGTGAACTCATTATATTTTTTATTTCATTAGTATCTATTGTGATGTGTGTTTATAATAACAAAAGAATCTTAGGAACTTATCTCGTCTTACGCAGAGAGATGACATGGATATTCGGTTGCCACTCAAGGTTTCCGTAGTACTCTTTCGTGAGAGAGTTACCGGATTAGAGTTCAAATGTTCGATATTTGGTACGTCCTCTACCTCGGACAGAGGCATTGTGGCTGACGTAGGATAAGGTTACGGGTACGAAGTATTCTTCTCGTAGTAAGGTGTGGATCATATGATGAGTCAGAGGAGTGGCCTAAGATGTCGGATCTAAACTATAGACGCTCAATGTCGCGGGAGAGTAGAGGTTAGGTGTCATACGCAGGTAGTCAGCGGTCATCCTCAACAATACGTACGCTGCATTGAGAGATTCAAGCTGATGTTGAGGCTTGTGTCCAGTCTATATCTGATATGTGCCTGACCTATCGTATATCGACTACGCCTCTGTAAGAATTATAGAAGATCCAAGGCTGCTCGTCTGCGCTGTAATAATTATAAACCTCAAGAGCGGTCTCGATAGAATGTTAGCGCTTATCTAGATAATAGAGTATTAGGCATCTGTCTCGAACAGCTCCCGCATGTACAGCTCGCTAGGTTAGTGGTGCAACACTAGCGCTGCTCGCTCCGCCCTTCGCTGTAAATGGGGGCAGCTGCTCGGATTGTTTGTCGTTCTTCGTAGAGGTGCTGTGAGCCTTAGTTCTGATGAGTGCTCTCTGGATTGAATTCTAGTAATGTGTCTAGATACTAGAGCAATCCTCTTTGTCCGCTGCTGTTTGTGAATACAATAGTAAATTAGAGAGGCATGCTCTAGTCGCGCGTCTACGTTTTCTAGTAAATCAAAGTATCCCGGATCCGCCGTCTGCCTACTAGAAAGTAATAGAGATCATGAGTGAAGCCCCACGAACTATCGAACGCACCAGAAGAGATCAGGTGAGTGTTCCTACGCCGGCGTTTATGCATAAGTACTGTGTGTCCCGCACCAATCATGTAAAGGGCAATGGACTCAGAGTGTAGGAGTTAGTAGAGTTGGTCTCACATAGAAGGAAGAAACGCGCGGCGTCTAGAGTAGCTAGCAGAAAAGAGACATATAGTGTTCAGTCGCGGTGTTGTAGATGCGATACAATAGATAATACATACATACCGACTCAATTCCTATATGTAAATATCTGTCTTTATTGTGTGTACGCGCAGCCTGTCCCCTCTCGCGTTAGAACACGAGAAAAAGAGTGCAAGAGTATTAGTAAAAACTTACTGCAGAGTAAAGATACGTCTCGAAAGAACTCGCATAGAACTTGAAGAGCCATCTGTTAGTAACCACACTATAATGATTTAGTAGAACAGTGTATCCCCGCGGCTAAAAGAGACGCCCCCGCGAGACTGACTATAGAAAATTTTCCGCGTGTTCACTAAAAGACTCTATAGATCAGCACGCCTCTTCTTATTTGAGACGCGCGATTATAGATCTTAACGTACCAAACTACATTCTCACCTATCATATGCTTACCTGCCCTCCCCCCATATTCCCGTGTGTTTGAGCAGCCCTCAATGACCACAGAATCCTGTGCGTCTACTACACCCTACCCTAATACTGTCTGCAATCTGAGGTGAAAACCCCGCGCCTAAAGGGTAAATTTTGTCACAGCGTTCCCTTGCGCCACGTCACACAACTCCTCGTCCCCTCTCCTCTTCTTTACGCGGCACCAATCACTCCTGTCATCTCACTCTCCCGTGCCATATACTGCATTCAAGGATTCTTCCTTACACATTCCTCGACATTAAGACACCAATCTACAACTCCCCTATAAAACCCTCTACACTCCCTATCACTGATAACGAGTAGCTCAACCTTACTGTGCTCTTACAACCCCCCCCCCCCTACACCCCACCCCCCCCCCCCAAAAGGCTGATTCTTCCCGCTGATTCTTCGTAAAATCACGTTATATCGTTTATCACAGGTTTTAATCTCTAGACTTGTACAATATCCCGTGAACGTATAATTGCATTTTTTAAACCAACAACATCAATCAAAATTATCTAATTAGATCCCTTAATTTTTATTTCACACACTCGATATTTTCAATGGAATCACTTCTAAATTCTAATTCAAAAGAGAGAGGCTTCAACTTGACGCAACGGATCGCACAACAACAAAGTACTCACACATATGCTATGACATGGTGCGCTCGGAACAAACTCGAGACCTACATATCGCCATGATCTCTACTCTAATTCGCATTATGATGCTTGTATGCATTTATACACGCACTTCTCGCCTCATCTTTGCGCTGAAGAGCATCAGGAAGTTCAAATTGAAGATGTTTCATAATCTGGATCAGTTAAGGATTCAACTTTAAAAGAGAGGTTTCTGCATGGGGTTAATGCAAAGAATTGTCTGCAAGCAATCCCATCAGAACACAGTTCAACAGGTATTTCTTGCACTCAAAAGGGGTAATATGCAACGGTCTTCTGAATAAGGTCGGAAAACAAGAACTTCAAAAGACTTCAAGCGAATCGTGAAATCTAGTACGTACTCAGACGTGAGGTACGCCGCAGAAACATGGATACACTTGAAGCGGTCATCCTCATAGAGTGTAAATACAATTATGGTGCTATTATGCATGAAAGAAATCTGTCTCTATTAATGACACTTAAGCGAGAAATGGAAGTAAGTTGCATGATGTAAATATTCATGAGCTTCAAATTAAGTCATAGTGTCAAGATGACAGTATCAAGATTTTCAGATAAATCAGTTCAAGCAATGGATGACAGACTTAGATTGTATCAAAAAGCAGTTTGATAGAGCCTGATAAAAAACAATGCAATTCCAGCAAACTCATGAGACTGAAAAACTCAGATGCAAAGGCAAGAGGAAAAGGTCAATATGCGTGAAGCAGTTGTTGCTGGGTTGGTTGTACAGAAAGCAGTGGGACAAAGCCAGACAGCAAGGATACAAGTTGCTGTTAGGGAAATACACAACACAAGCTGTGGTTGCAGATATCGCGACCAGTCAAATCGACGATGTGAGCATTTGCTGAGGACACAAATTGATGCTCTACATAATATACTTGTAATGAACAACAGAATACTGAGTAACTCTGTAACCAATTATGACACATATTGTTGGAACACTAATATTGATAGCAATACTACTCCTACTTCAACAAACTATGTGTCATTAGGGGAGGGAGAGATTGACCAGGTTGCACTTTGCTTACATGCCTGAGACTTCTCAAAAGACAGATATGGTTTGTATGGAAGTTTTACAAATGAAATTTCAATAACAATGTTTACAACCTCTTTGCAAAAACATTGTAATTTCACTTGAAATTTAAATACAACAAAAGGAAGAAGTTTTCATTAGTAACCAAAGCTTGAATGAATCAGGACTTCTTAATTTTCGTGTATTTTTTCGTGTATAAGGCTAATATACAACCACTAATTTTGTGACTTGAAGAAACAAATTTAAAAGTGTGACATGAAGCAAGTAACTTGAAGCCCAAAGTTAAAAATGATAATGATGTGTTGAAAACGATTACACATCGATTCTAGAACACCCTGTGTGGCTGAATTCTTGCAGTCAAATCGTGCAAACTACATAAAAGAAAAATGAGAATTTTGAAACAGACTTACAAAGAACCTTTATGATCTCAATTAAAAAGACGAAAGTTAGAATAAAGACAACAGTGAAATCTTTACATTCCTCTAATTAATTAAAAAGTTTGTCGGAAAATGCTGATTCTAATAGCTCAGCTTCAGGAAAAGGTTTTTACAAATCGGCATTAAAAAAATGAACTTAGAAAGATAAAAGATAAATAGGTGGATCTAAGCTTTTCCAACGCATCAATCTTAGGGATAATAACCTTCTTGTTGAACATTCTAGATCCATTTAGTGTTAGACAACAGAATGCGTTTAAGTTTTGGAACGACCAATGATTTCAAGACCAAGGTTTTACTCTCCCTAGTGATGAGGAAAATGATTTTGTCTAAAAGGTCTACTCCTCATTATTTGCCTATATAGTTAAGATTCTGCTGCTGCAAAAACCTCATCAGGTGCATGCACTAATACTCTAGGAATGTAATAAAGAATCTTATGGGTTAATGATATGGTTACATGGTACACTTTCTAGAGGATGATAGGATAAATTGAACTGACAAAAACAGGATTCCTAATCATAGGGATATGGCTCTACTTAGAGCACAACATGCACTTCCTAATGCTTGTTACACCAAAAACGTAGAAACATATATACGGAGTTCTACTCGTATCTAGTTTTGGGGTGGAATGTACAAATGGTGAGCCTATAGTAGAATCCACTCTAGGAATTCTAGTTTCTTCATTGGATCTCCAAAAGTTTTTTTTTTTTAGATTTGTACTACATTAAAATATCTTTATTACAAATCTTGTCATGTTTGTATTACATTGTATGAAATAAGGTGAATTCTCATGCTGAAGTTTAGTCCCCCAAGTAAGAAACAACCAATCCCGTTGAACCCAAAGAACCACACTATTAACCTGAGTAGGAAGAATGGTTATAGGACAAAGGTTTTCTCTTCTATAAGTCTTCCGCTGTGCATGAGGAAGATAACACACACTCTAGATCTTATTCTTAAGTGGAAAAAAAAAAAGGTTGATTTACAAGAATGTTAGTCTTAGAGTGGATACCGTATGGAAAGGTGTTCCTACGATAGCACAAACAAAAGTTGACAGGTGAACCTCCACAAATGGTTCAAATGATGATATCACTAACCATATGAATTGCAATCAAACTCTTTATGTTAGTGCAAGTACTTCTATACTAAGTGAAGGTACACTCTGTCACATCCTTTAAAGGAAAGACTCAGAGTTTTGGTACCAAAGAGACTGAGAATCTCATAACGTCAGGAGTTCAAGGAATTCAAATCTGGATGATCTTGCTTCAATTGACGTTTGGACAAAACAGTTTTTAAGCCTCGTCTCATCAAAGTATGTCTTGGACAAATAGTTCAGGCATCGTTCTTCATATTGTTGACGTTGGTCAAAACAGTTCAATGCACCTCGTTTTCATTCATAAGATGTTTGGACAAAAAGTTCAGCCTAGTTCCTTCTTTATTGATGACGTTTGGGACAAAACAGTTCAAAGCCTCGTATTCATCAATGTCATTTGGTCAAATAACGGTCTCAATCCTCGTTCCTTAATGTCATTTGGCCTCGTTGGCATTCTTACAAGCCCTGTTCCTTAAAGTAAAGAAAGGTGTACGCCTTCAGAGAAAAGGAAAGTGTACGTGTCAGTGCCTTTATCCTTGACAACGAAAAGAGAAATCTTTTCGGTTATGAGCTAATATAACAAACCATTAAAGTTTTCGAGCTAATGGAACATGGATTGTAATTCAATGTTAGATTGCAACCCTCTTCTTCAGATAAAAGGAAAATGTACGGTTACGGGCATGTATCTTAATAACCGAAAAGAGAAAGCTTTTCGGTCTTGATGCTACTTTCGATGCAAAATACAAATGTTTGTTAGATCAAGTCAGTTGGCTTTACGTATTCTTTCTGTATGAAACCAGTTTTTAAAAGTCAAAGGTGATGTGTACGCTTCAGTGCGGCTTTATCTGCACAAGAGAAGAGAATATTCTTGTGTTTGTCAATTCCTCATTAAAAAGCTAATATTTTCACCTTGCTTCGTTCGTATAGTTAGTGGAACCAACGTAACATCTGATGGTATTTTAATTCATTAGATCATAAAATGCCATCCGCTTATGACAATTTTTGATCCAAGGGGACGAATAGTGAATTAAATGTGATTAAAATGGTTCTATCATTGGTCTTTGAATGTGTTTTATTAAATGGTCAAATGTGAAAGGGTAGGGTGTTAAATCTATTAAGGTGTTTAAATCTGTCTGTAGGGTGTTAAATCTGTCTGCTAGGAGATTAGATAATATAAATGCATTAGATTCTTGCACTTTATTGTTTGATAGCCTGCATATTCTTGATGGCGGATGTTAACCTACTTGCCATGGCCGGTTTTGGTGATCTGTTGGGCAAGCGGTCATTAGGGCTAAGTCAATGTCTTGGCCCCAATAAGCCCATAAAACCATATTAGGTCTATTCCACAAAGGACCCACATATGTCTTGTTGAATCTATACAACCGCTTTAGTTAAATTGTCATGTGCCTATCAGCATTAATCTCTTGACAATCGACCAAGGTTGACCAATGTTGACTTAACAATGTCCAGTGTCTCTAAATGTGGTATATCTTTGTGCTAATATGAATTTCAAGGGCATGTCAATCTCAAGGCGTAACATCTTTATACTACGTTGATTTATGTTATGTTTGTCTTATTTTGTTGATATTCTTATACTTTGATCCACGATGCAGAAGAGAATATTCCTTGCTCTCTGTAAATACAAGCTTGAGGATGACGCAGATTGTACCGCGCTATCAGTGGTTATAATCGGGAAAAGCCAAATTCTTTTCCAATGTAAAAAGATTTACAGAAGATACCCGATCTTTTAGATATCAGTGGACATCTTGAGTAATACCATCTTATTGTAGAGCATTTCACTGCCTCTGCATATGTTCCTGCTATTCTACCTGCAACTATTATTGAATACAATGAATATTACAAGAAGACTGGGTTTTCGATGTCAAATTGATGACAACTATGTTCCGATCTAAGTGCTGATCTTCGCAGAAAGGGCTATTAGCAATTATCTTCTGTCATCCCAGATCAAACCGTTTGAGTTACCTTCATCTGTGTTTGATAGGAAAGACTTTCTGGCAGTGACAAACCCAGAACCACCCAAATCTGAAAATGCTGTGGGGAATCGTCACTCAATCTAATGTTGATCATGCAGAGCTGTTATGGGAAGAATTTACTCAAGGGATCCAGACATTTTTCTCACACAAAGCAAGTCACAAAGCCAGTCTGAAGGACCCAAAGAAGAAAGTAACTCCTCTCCTCATTCATTTTGGGTGGTTTTTACAAGGTGATTAATCTTCTACTTGCAAGCAAAAACAAAACTCCAGAGACGTACCTGATTCTGCTGTTCATCAATACAGGAGATGATCTTCTATATAGGATAATATTTTTCCCTAAAAATGGTTTGTCCCAAAAGGTGAGACTGATTGAAGTGTTTTGGATTGGGCTTTCCTGATTCCACCCATCGATTTACTGAAGCCATTCAACAAATCCTAGTATTATCCGAAGTATCTGGAAATGGTTGGTGTGAATACAAAGAAAACCCCTCAAGAAAGTGCAAGCCATCAACCTGCAATAATGCATGTTCACCCCAAAAGCCCATCAACCACTACTCTAGTCAAACTATCCAAAGCCAGATCCTGCTCCGATCAAAGAAAAATAACCAACCTTACAAAGATAAGATTCCACAGAAAATTAGAAAAGGAAATTCCTACTTTCTAACTTGTTGATGAAGATTGATGTGTCAAACAAGAATCTATTCCTCAAGAAGAAGGTGATGATCCTGATTCTCGATCTAGCTAAGAAGATGAGTTTGGAAGCGCGCATCCAGAAAAGGCCGAGAAGGTGAGGTGATGATGATGACATGGAAGAGCTATCAATCTGATTGCGATCCAGCCTTTCTGCCACAAGGTCAGGCAACTGTTTGGAGGCAGTAACGATCAGGGTTTCAAGTACTCTGAAACAACTCCATAATGCCAGAAAGTCTAGTGGGCAAGGGACCAAAGGCCATTGTAACCGATGAACTAAGTACTCATTACCTGTTCGATCTGTCAAAGAAGAAATAGAACTACGTGATCAGTTTATCATTGGTTAGGCGTGAATCAAACGCCTCATGTTCAAAAACTGGGACCTCTTCTCAACACATGGTAGATGACACATCAGAGAAAGTGATCCATGACATCATTCATCAACATATTGATTTAGAACGAACAGAAAGTAGAAACTAGATACCGAATGCGCCTTAAAGGTGACAAAAGATCAAGGTGAAGTAGACTCGTATTCAGTAACATATGGGAGCAAGCATTCCTGTATCAGTCACCAGAAACTAAGCACATGCAAGACTTGGCTGGACCAGTCACATGAGACCTATGCAAGAAGACCAGACTGGATCAAACTCTGGAAAATTACATGTGTCTCTTGCTGGACCAAACCCTAAGCACATGGATGATTGAATTCACCTCGAGACAGTCCTACCCAATGGTTCATGGAAACTGAAGCTCATAACAGTTATGAATACGTGTCATCGAAGAAAACTCAAGGAAAGTCATTCATAGGTTCTATGTTCTTCCATGAAAAATCTAGATGACCATAATTATATAATCCTTGGGGATTCATTACCTTCTCTTATGACATAAACCAACACGAGATAGATCAGGTCCCGAAAATCTAAAGTTATGAAGGCGTACTGATTCCCACCATTACCTGATCCAAGTCAATCATGACAGTAACGTCAACTCCTCCAGTAATTGATCCCTTCACAAAAATGTTATTCTTACTAAGCCTTGTAACTGGTCACTCCTACCACCATCAAATGGAAGCTACAAACAATCCTCCACTATCTCCACTGAATCTCTCCGTTTTTCGCCCTTCAAGCTTAGAGTGGGAAGAGCGCGGCCTGTAAGAGTTGTCTGAATTATTAAAGAGTACACTAATCACCTTGATATGTTTTGGCTTCTGTTATTGTTTCCCAAGCTTTCATACGGCTTGTTGATGAATTTCTAGGTACTCAAAACTTGATGATGCTGCTCCTATAATTAAGATTCTGACACAGAAAACACTGACAGTATTTAATCTGATCATACTATGTCGCCCTGATTGGCCCAGATCTTAACTTGCTCCCTTAGACCATACTCCGCCGCTCACTATGGAAGGGTACACTTATCTAAGATCTCTCAGATTGCTTTTTGAAGGAAAGTATCCTTTCATTCCACTTCTTTTGTTGATATTTCCAAGATACACAAACATTCGTCTAGGGGGCCACTCCCTTCAAACTGCCAATCAGCAAATATTCCCATTCCACTATCTACCCATTCAGCTGTTTTGGAATACTCTGTACTCATGATGCATCGGATACGGGTTATGCTTCTCAAACTTGATCGATAAAAGGGTTTTACTATGAGTGATGAATCTACTCCTCTCGAACACCGGCCCCTCTTGAGATCACTCCTGCTTGACTAACATAGCCCCCGTAACCCAGACTCCTAGCATTTGGTAATTAGGTAAATACCTATCACGCTTATTATACAAAGCTTGAAGAAGACAGCCTGTTGCCAGAGAACGTTCTTGCCCATTAATCAATGCATACCAAGAATTGTGTATGATTCACTGATCCCCGAGCACACAACTCCTAGTCAGACAGTATGTATTCCCGACTCCTGACTCGCAGATTCCTCCTCTATTGTGTCAAAGCCCAGGGTCTTCTGATCTAGTTCTAAGAAGCTCGAAGGGTATTCAAACTCTGCTTCCTGCATCAAACAAGTAGGATGCCCCTGACATAATGAACCTGTTCCCTTACGGAAAGCAAGAAATAAAGAGCAAGCGTCAAACCTGTACTGCGACGGACCTCAATTGAAGGCCAAATGGTAATACATCACTAGGGGTTCGCGGTTGAGTCCTACAGGCATCTCTAGAGCCTCAAGTCGAAGGAACTGGATCACCAAGCCATGGGGCTTCCCTCCTGATGAGGAAAAGGGAAAAGACTAATTCCTTTAGTGTGCCCTCACGCAGATGCCGTCCTAGGTCTGTGATTCACTTTTGACTCCGCACGATCGATAATGACTGGGGAACTGGATCAATGAGCGCAAAAATAAAGCATGATCTCCCAAGATCTCTTCTATGCAAACTATATACGTCATATAGATGTACACCAAGGGGATATCTACTATTCTGGAATAAACGAAGTTGAATGAAACTCGGTAATTGTACTATCCACTCAACCTCCGTTACGCTCCAACCCGCAGCGCGCTACTCCTTCTGCCAGTACACTTACACCACGTCATACGACTATCCCCCCCCCCCCCCCCCCCCCCCCCCCCCCCCCACTCCTCTTCTCCCGTAAAACCAAGTCCAACCTCATCCTAACACTATCGCCAGACACCGCCCTGTCATTTACACCCCACTTCTATACATCAACTTCCAGCCCGCACTCTACAGCCTCGTAGCAGCCGCTCAGTTATCTTGAAATGGGCCAATACCGTCACCCGGCTCCCCTGCCTGCTGGCACACACAATGCAGCCTTCCAGGAACTTGCGCACTTCTTTCATTGACTCATCGGCATTCATCAGCTTCAGTGCTCTCACGTGTAAATTCAGGCTTTCTCTACACCCTGCTCTGTACCCACCCATCCAAGGCTATAGTCTATCGCTCGATACTCGGCGCTGTAACACATTGTCTTATCTGCCCTCCCTCGTCTACTCGCATAATCCTCGCCTCCAACAACCAAGACTCTGTTTCACCCACGACCTCACCACGGCTAGCATCTCTTGTCCCCCCGTGCACTTCACATCCGCACACGCGCTGCTTGCATCCTAGTTGGCCCCCCCGCTCCCCCAAACTCCCCGCCTCACGACTCACACTACCCATTGATCCAACCGCAAACTAGCAAACACACCTCCCCCTCACTCTCTGTTCACTTATACCACCCACAAAATTCTCAGGAATACCAATTACACTGTATACAAGTCACCCTCACAAAGGTCGTTTTTTCGACGCACCCATAAACTATTACCCCATGCCGGTCCTCTCCACAACCATGCATCTTGGCAATCTATTTTCGCCTCCACACGACACAAGTCCTTAATCCTTCTTACCTTCAACTACCTCTAGTTTTCGAAGCATCTGCCAATCGATCACCACCTATAACCCCCGCGCGCTACAAACCTCGCGCGCGTCTACCTTACACTAGAGCGCTAAATCTCTAGACCTCCCCACGTCCCTCCCTTATTCCTCTAACCTGCTTTGCTCATATCCCTACTTTCACACTAGCTCGGACACACATCTCAGCTCATCTCATCCTCCTAAGTTAGACGAATCGTTACCACTTGAGGCGATACCACTGTTCTCGTACAATTTACACAACATTCCAGAAAGTATTAACTTATCATCACTCGAACCATCCGACAATTTGATCGCATCCTCCACTCTCCTGTACAGCCCATCATCGCCATCAAACCCATCCATATCCCCCCTACTCCACCATTGCCAGTCCACTCGCCTACCCAACAGCGCCCAATGAGTTGGTTACCAGAAATATATCTACAATGATACCAGCCCTGTGCTATCCGCGCCCCTCTCCTGCAACACACACACCCCCCTATTTTCGTCGCCACGGAACCCCGCTGCACTCAGTATACTGGCACTCCCTGCGATCTCCATCCCTGCCCGCTTCACGCCGCACCACGCTGCTTCATGATAACCATATGCACGGCCTCCTGACCTCAAATATACGTTGTCCATCACGCATATACCACTCAGACCTCCACCTATCAGACCTCACATAAAGATCGACAGTATCGTTGATAAACACCACTATCTCATCATATAGACCTCGTGAGTCCTCCCTACATCCCACATCTCCACTGTAAACAAACTAACGGCCCCCGTCCCAGATTCATTTGGACATATCACTCACGGCCCACCACCAGTAGCACACCTCAGGAGACCATAAAAGTGCTGAATGTACGCGTCTACTCATCCGCCCAGACCTCCATCACACATCACCCAGACCCTATTCACGTCAACACTACAAGGTCCGCACCTCGCAATTCTCCCTTAGCGCACACTTACATTTCCCCACCCCCTTGCTACTAGTCCTCCTCCCATTTCCCTCCTCCTGGCATTTCCACCTGTTTCTACAATCCATTCCCTCTCTTGTACCTATGAATATCTTTACACTCCCACTCCCCAAGACATTCAGAGAGCATGCTCGATCAGATACACAAGTACATATCCACTAACGAGATATCAGCTAGCGCCAATCGAACACTCGTTTGCCAGTCGAACACACAAGCATGAATCCTTTAGTCCACAATCCTAGTTCCCGATCACACTCCCACACTCACACACGCCTATAACCCCCACTGACTCATTCGCATGCAGTCCCGGCCACCACTCATATGCCCCCCTATATATGCGTTATCATCGCAATCATAGATGCTATAGGTAATATCTCCCGTCTATATATCACACCTAATCCAGCGAGTCACATCGACTCTCCTTCCACATATGGTCACCTCCCTCAAATAGCCATAAATATATAGTCTAGAACTCCTACATCGTTATTTGGTATCATAATCCATAGTGACTATAAATGCCCGCAAACGTGAGAATCTATGAACACACCACCACCGACATAGAACTCCACGTCCCACCACATGCCACTGTGCTCACTCCGGAACCCCATCCGCTCGTTCGCACCGCTTGCACCCACAGCGCGCCCAACCCAGATGAGCCAGTACAAAAGAACCACCATTGAAACACTCACGTATATGCGACCGCCGCAACTGGACCGCATTACTCGCAAAGAGCATCTAAATGCACACTGGCCCAGCGCTGCCCGATAATCACTCACCTACCTCCAGTCGCGGAATAAACCAGACACTGCGCAGCACTGCGGACTCCTAGTACACTCTACAAAAAACCATTTCGCGCTAACCGATAAAGTCGCACCCTACACTAGCCCACGCGTACTTCGTCAAGGCTAACAACCCTCTGGCGAAGAAAAAAAGAGAGATGATGATCTCCTCGTCGCGCAGTATCTCGACAACGTATACTCGCAACGCAACTTGTCAGACGAACACCCCCTCCCAAGCGCTTCTGCTCACTCGTGCAACCGCTCTAACCTCTTAGACCCCTCTCCCACCGCTCCCTTCTATTCGTACAGACCTCGTCATACCTTCATCTCACACAACGACGTAATCAGCGACCTTTTCACGCGAGCTCACACAATAAGACCCTCGATCCAGCACTAGTCACTGCGACGCGTGTCCTCCACGCAGCCGCGTCGCTCCCGCAAGTACGCCTCACACAACGACGGCCTCCACGCGGATGGCCTCTCTATCGAAGCTCCGCCCCACCGACCGTTGCCAGACGCATCTCGATGCCTAGTCCTCTATAATATCCATGCACACCAAGGCACAGACCCCTTGCTCCTTCTGCCCCTTTACCGGACTCACACAATAATTACATGAGCCCTACCCTCAAACGCCGCTCACCTACCTAATACCAATCAAGGCAAGTCCAGAAAATTATTGCCCCACTCTACCGGACACAGACCTGATAATAAACACGCATCGCCCCATGCGCACACCAAAGCGCGCCACCACCCCCATATCCACAAAACACAACTTCCTATCTAAACTACTCCGCTCCATTCATATCAAGCGCACTCACTCCTTCGATCAGCATAGTCACTCCTCTCTACTACATCTCCTAGATACACCCATATCGCCCTACATAACTTAATGACACTCCTACGACCCAACCCTGCCCAGTGAGATATATTCCGTCAAATCTAACAAAAGCACATACCTCTCTTAAGATAGTAGAACCACTCTCATAACAAGACTAACCAGACATTTAACACCAGATCCACCCACAAACAAATACCCCTCCGTATTAACAGTCATTAACCATACACCACCTCCGAGTGCCTCCTAACTTCGCGCACCCCCCCCCCGCTTCATGTCCGCACTGTTACACTCTCCTACAGGCTCTGCCCAAGTTCCAAATATGCCGAGGACCTGCTCGCGCCACTATCACACTCTATCTAACATACACCCAGAACAGCCAATCTATACATTTATAGATCTAAATCCCGCCCCCATCATATCACATAGATATCAACTCACAGACAGCGTTCCCCTCACCAGAGATCCCAGTTAAACACCAGCAACCCACTCCGAGCCTACTCTCTATGACCTCGTAAACCGCCTCACTCCAGAATAGAACCCTATACGCAACATGAGGCATAAAACATGAATCACGACTACATATAAATCCCACTGCCTGCACACACAATAGACCTCTGCCCACCTACCTCTGCTCATGAGAATAAGTAAGATTACTCCCATTAAATAAAGGGCAGGATATCTACTCCCTTCTAAAAGAGCTACTAATATAGCAAACATCTACAGTTAATCTCGCGCTAGCAATCTATCGGACAGTCTTGAGTCATCACTCCTCTCCCGCACTCCTCAGTAAAAACGCACTCCCCTAAGGACTTCCCTCCGTCCCTCCTATAAAGATTCTCACGCAGAAGAAATGTAAACTACCAGCCCCCTGATCTAAGCACTAGAATGGAACTAACACCCCCCCCCCCCCCACCCCCCAGTGTCTAACAGTTTTCTAACTAAAGTACTAATCTGCTACGACCCCCCACGACTGACATCGTTGATACCGCCGCTGTTCGTGTCACTTGATCCCGCTTCCACGTTACTCCCAGATACACCTCCGTAGAAGTGAGTACAGATATATGACACCCCCCCCCCACACCTGCCCACACGCCCCAAACCTCGCTAACCCCCCGCTACTCTTGGAGTCACAGCCTCACTAGCAGCTGCACACCCCCCGTCCGTCTATGCGCTCGATGCCCCACCCCCACCCTGGTTCCAATACAGTCGAGACACCTAACACAGTACCTCTCTAATCGCAGCAACAAGTATTACCCTCCCCCACCACATAATCATTACACTCTCCCATTACAGACACTAAAGACTCACAACCATAAAGATAGCAAGCAATCTAGTACGTAATTATATTAAAGACAATCACCTATAGCAACAATCCCCTAAGACACACCCACCTAATACCGACAAAAGACGAAGGAAAAGCCGACTGGACAAACTCCTATATAAACACAACCTTGCCGACACAACCAACCCTCGGCCGCTGTGCACACACATATATATACACACTACACAGAGATAGTAACTACCAGCTTGCCCCCCCCCCCCCAGCTTGTACTCCTGAATCCCTCCATCTCTGCCTCACGTGAGACGTCACCAATTCTCAGCACCACTAACCCAGCTCCAAGAGCGCCCAACCCCCATCTGCCCTACTCCACAAATTAATCCGGCTCGAAGGATATATTGACGACCGGTGTAGCCCACTATGCGCCCCCCGTTCATCTGCACGTCCACTTGATCTTGTCCCAGCCTACTACCACCCCAGACACTCTGAAATCACCCTTTCTTATACATCGTTACATCGACTATCGTAAGAACGGCACTTTCCTATATACCCCAGCTATCAGAATGAACTGAGACGCGCGCCTCGCTCGACGCCACCCGTCTTAGCTCAGCTACAAATCACAAACAATACAGGCACTGTAATACCTGTAATCTCCCACATCGAAATAACACTACCCTTCCGCGATAATTGCACATCTCAAATATGATTTGCGAAACGGATAATATACACGAGTCCTCATCCTAACTGCCATAGACTAGAGATCTCCCCCTCACGTGAATCTCGCTCTGTTTATCCAATAGACGCACATGAAAGCATAAGTTATAAAGATAAGTATAACAGAGACAGTCTTAGAGCTATCCTCTTTAATACTTTATACGATTACCGCCAGTAACAATCGACACGTACCTCATCGATCCCCACGCTCTGTCACTCTATACACAGAAGATAGTAGTGAAACCCAACTAATAGTGATGAAATGATCTAAGGTTCGACTCATACAGAGCTATTACATCAAAGAAAACCGCTCCAATCCCAAATGTACCGTCTGAGAATTGCTACGAGATGAGTACCGAAATGAACTCTTACACGCATATTCTGTGCCATGTCCGCTCCCATGTAGAGACGACCTATAATAACTCTACGAGATGTGTGCTGTATGTACCAGTGCCCTAGCATACAACCAGGTGAACAGGCGAAAGCGTAATACTCTCAAGATCGCAAAGAATCCATATGCCTTTCCTCTTCTCTCTCAAGTGAAGATCATCTTCCCGTGCCCAATACTCCTTCTCTGAGAAGATCCGCTCTCCATTTCAAATACTAAGATGATTTCGAAGCTCTACAAGTTGGGCACCATAAAGATAGAGCAGGCGCATTAGAAACCCCACAAACTCCCTACCATCTCGGCACCTTTCCGCTCTTCACAACATGACCAGCCCACGCTCTCGCGGCATTAAGTAGGGTGACGACCAGACTGTGATCTACTTGATTCCTTGCGCTTGAGGTGTCGACAAGTCGTTGTAAACGCCAGCGAGGGCTGAAGCACTCCATGCGATAGGGACATCTCTGAAAGAACGATACCCTAAAAACACCTCCCGCCCTACCCTGGGCTGTGTAAGTGTTAGGAGATCGGGCACGAAAGTTGCCCGAAGAGACTATACTTGACCTGAGAGCGAGCTAACAGTGTAGCGACACCAGCTTTAGAGAGAGATCTCCATGAAAAGATCCCTTTGATATACATATATTAATGTTAGATGAGCTCTGTCAAGTGGATCAAATAACCTCGCGCCGTTAGGCAGCGAAGACCCTACTCCAGTAAACACCATGTCAACTCGCGCCTCGCATTCCTTGTAACCTTAGACACCCCACCTGCCCCCATGCAGGTTTGGCCCACCCACAAGTTTCTTACGCCTACCCTCACTACAGAGCTGCATGGCTAAAAGAGTATTCCCCGTCTGCCGTCAGACGCCATCGTCATCTTGCCTTGACAATGTTGACTTTCTGACCCAACCCACCCATCTTCCTCACCCCTCCCTGAGAGCTTAGGAGACCGTCACAAACTCGTCTGATTGTTCTGCTAGATTATTGGCTTGCTGATTTCTTGCTTACCGATTTCGGACGAGAGCACACTATGACCAGTCATTCCAACCTGCACCATATAGAATCCAAATGCCTCCAACATCTACACTAGAACCCAATCTCAACCAAACTGTATCTTTCGCGCGTAACGTGTTTTTACGTCACCGTGCCTTGTACTCCAAGATATTAGTCTAGAGAAGACATGCGATAAAACCTCCGGACTTATGGAGTACAGAAGGAACCATAGCACCAAGTAGAACACCAAACTCAAGACCAGCAGAAACGCGCGAGTGACTGCACGTTGTCACTGTATGAGTGGAAACCATACATTTGATCTCTCAGTCAGCCTACTGCTAGTTCTAGCTTTGCGAAGACACAGTACTCCTAGCCATCTTACCCTCCTAGTTCCGCCCCACATCACATTATCAGACCAGACCTGACACTCAACGTCACAATGTTACTATCTATTCCTCCTATCACTAGATGCGAGTCCGCTTCCAAACACTAGCGCAATACAATATTCTCTCGTGATCTTACGGACCGCCCCCCCCCCCTCCCTATACATGAATGGAGGATATGCGATGCTTCACCGTGTCCCCCTCTGAGTCATACGCCCAGCTCAGGGTGTAGTCTAGCGTCTGCTCTACTGTTTAAAGTACATCCACTCTACTGTAACTATAGAGTCGACATCTTATTTCCCGAGGCATAATCTCGATTCCCGCCCTGAATACGAGCTATGTGATGGAAGATTGTAGCACAACCACCCATAGCAGAC
Organism: Tanacetum coccineum; assembly: GCA_026074375.1. NCBI lineage: Eukaryota > Viridiplantae > Streptophyta > Magnoliopsida > Asterales > Asteraceae > Tanacetum > Tanacetum coccineum. The sequence continues at coordinate 92,470 of BQNB010001237.1, forward strand.
ACCCCATGCCAGCAGACTCCTGATAGCGAGACAACATTCAATCGAACCACACCCTCCACCGCTCTGCTCTGAGTGACCCTCCACCACCATCAAGACAGATCTCTTTACTCACAAGCCCATATGAGTCCCCAGACATCGCAGTATGCCCCCCCAAGCAACGCGAATCCCGATGGCACATATGCGCTCGTTACACACTCCAGTCCAACCTCCAAGAAGACCCGACGAAGTGGACGGGCATGACCCTCAGCTCTCACAAGGTCACACACAAAAAAAACATTGTCATTCGCACACACACAGCCCTGACGCATTCATAATGAAAGAAACACTCTAATACGTTTGCATCATACCCCATGCCTACATACCTATGTCACTTCCTCATAACCAATAAGAACCTCGGCATCCAAATATACTCCGCCCCCTCCGGCAGTTGTCCTCGACTCTCCGACTAGCATCACCCCCAAGTCCTGCACTGACAAGAAGAGTATCACCATGGTAGAGCGCCCTCTCGAGTAGCCACCCATACAGCTTATGAGAAAATGTCCCTATTATCCCACGGCAGATCAATACCAACTAATATCTATACTACTTAACTCGATCCTTGTCGCCTCTACGAGTACTGTTCCCACCACACCGCCTCTCTCAGACCATTATAGATATAACATCTACATGCTCAAGACCCTGTCGACACCCTGTATACTGTCTCCTCTGTAGAACAAAGGCAACTATCAATGACTAGATGAATTAACAATACTGGTATTCCATGCTATTTTATATATATCACAAATAGGAAAACCAATGCTCTGTGCAACATCCACTAGAGATATTATTAATGTGATCCTCTACTACATTATTGTCCGCCCGCTGATGCTGACATAGAACACAATTGCTACATACCCACTATCACCTTAGCCGTTGCCACATTGTGCCCACTATCCGTCTCGAAACCAGCCCTTTCTCCCATGAGATACGGACTCAGCGATTGATTGTTAGCTTAGCCGACTGCGATTGAGTGTGTACCCACCCCCACTACCCCGATAGGTAGGCTGTTTGGACTACTCATATAGACACTATCCAGTGTGCAGAGCATATACTGAGATACAAAATTCTCTCCCAATCTCGCGACTCTGGGATGCATATTCCCTGACCTCCTCAGATTACAATGCTCACCACTCACAGACACTCCTGCGTCAAATTCTGTAATCTCTCATAATATAGACAGATTGCGATATTCAGGCTACTCACCCCTCCTTACTGATAAATCATTACACCGGGGCTAACCCGCATTAGCTATAAGGCATAAATGAACTTCCCACCAAGTTCTCACTACGTGCTTGAGAGTCCTTACCTTAGATCTCAAATACAGATAAGTCGTGTATCGCACTCGTCGTACCTGGTAGTGAGACCCCGTTGTCCTCTTCGAGAACTTAAATCCTAGATATCCACTCAAAGAAATATACACTACCCCTTACTCTACTAATAGATTCCGATCGAACAGAGACTACCATAGACACAACAGTCGGCCTCGTATATCTGCCTAATCCGTTCTTATGAGCCTCAAGGTCAGTGCACAGACACTACCGAATTACTCTCTCCTACACCCCATAACAATGAGCACAGGACAACAGAAGTATAGAGCGTACGCTCAATTGACGCAGATATAAAAGACAGCCACTCGCTATGTCCCACATGACCTATATATCACCGAGGCCCTTAATAGTCCTGTCCTCTTTTTTGTCCCCTCGAGACAAGACCAACCTCCCCCTCGGATATGAGTGATGTGTGCCCAAAGTAGATCCCACTCAAGTCGACCTCTCCCCATATGCTAAGCTCCAACCCATATACTCGTCGTCCGCCTATGCCGCCGTTTGCAGATGCATTTATTATAGCTAAATCCATCTACATAGACAAAGAGAGAATCTGATACTTCTCTAGTCTGCACAATTCGGGGGACATCAATCAGTGATGCCGACATCTCACAACAATCGCACCTACTCACTAACTTATGGTGTTTCAAGCTACCTCTCCAGTCGAAAACTCATATTATTGCCTCCTATAGTACATCGCTTCTCAACGATCGCACCCACCCTCTCCCTATCTACAAATAAGTAGACATAACCCATCTCACATCCCTCTTTAAATAAATACCACCCCCCCGGAGTCCTATTCATGTCCGTAGTCGACCCCGGAGACCCGCCGTGAACCCAGTGCTTCTCTAGTGATAGATGCCTGCTTGCTATAATCCCCTCTCCCGGCGCCATAGTGTTCTGCCCCCAAGACATAACGTACCACGGACCATCTCACTCACATCGCGCTCGAACTGTCCTCTAGAGTTTACACTCCTCGACACAGTTAAACACTACAGTAAAGTGAGATCCCCCTAAGGCGCAGCGTTTGTGACGCTCATCAGTTAAAGTGAACTAACAAACACGGTGACTCCCATATCTAAATGCGCGACACTCTTGCATCTTCACTAAGTTTACTCCATCTGTCGGGACTCCCTGAGAATTGCCTTCAGAAGACGTAGTCATCTTAGCTGAGCCAAATTATTCACGCGACTACACTTGCCAAACCCACTGAACCTATCGTCCAACCCGCCACCCACTGCAACTCTGTAACTTGCCAACGCGTATTGATCTCCTGATCTATACTCATCACGAACCAATAATCGCAGCGAGAAATCGCTTTGGATAACGCCTACTACTCGCTCGAATCGTTCTTCCTATACATACCCCTTCGCTTCAGAAAATCCCTTGCATCGATCTCACGGCATTAACCGACGCCTTCCATGACAAGTGTTCTATCCTTAAGAGATATGACCACCCCCTCCTCCAGCCGCTCCTCCACCTACTCGCATTCATCCCTAGTGAGCCCGAGGTGTCTCCTTATCAACGATCTTTACTTATGCCTGAGATTCACCTAGAGACGCCTGATCTATCTATCGAATCTCACCTATTCCCCCCCTCACGCCGCGGCCAAAAGCGTACTGAGACGTAACAACAGTCTCCAATCCTGAAATGGTACATACAAGTCAAGTAAACCATAACCACTCTGACCAGTCACGACAAGTGTCCACCTATAGTGATCACTTGTGAGTAATTATAATTTCGGCAGTGTGCACCACCTACTATTGTACCGTGGTCAGATATATACATGTGCTCTCTTCCTCTAATGTCTGCAATACCAGATACGCTCCATAAATGTCTCGCTGCTGATTAATATGCATGCGCGTTCACTCTTTCCACACCGCTCTACGCCTCCCCTAGAACGGAACCTAGCGAACCTAGATACACCTACAAACTCTTTGAGAAGAAAACGCTACCTCACTGTCATATAGATGCACTCTTTATCTCGGTTAAGGCTATTCCAGAGCGTTAGCAGCTAACCATACCAGAGCTGCTCCAGAATTGATGAGTCTTGTTCTGAAACGTTTGATAAAATACGAGCCGGTGCTCCCGCCATGACAATCCCCCCAGCCAAAGAGGCCGTTCTACTGGATTATCATTCTTATAACTAATGCTTCGCAAATCGTTGTATAATACAGTCCCACAAATCAACGTACTAAGAAAAGCGCGTCAGTTATCAAAGCCCTAGCTGAAAGAGTCAATCCTATCTAGTGATGTAACAGCAACGGGACTCACTATCCTCTTCTGGCCTATGCTCCCTACAGCTCACTGCAACCTTGCAGCATCAAACCTCTTCAGCGCGAGTCCAGTCATAGCCCCGATGTGACCAAGCTAATACAAGCTAACATTCAGCTGAAGTAAGATAATCCAAGATTGCCGAGCGCCTCCCCTCGTAGGAGTAGTGCCCACTTCTGCACGCGCTCGCTGCTCTCTCAAGTTTGAATCGTCTGTGAACTAAGCATGGCATCGCCGGACACAATACTCTTGCGAGCACACCTCTCTCCACGGAGCACCTCCCAGATTGTATTTGTGGATTGTCCCACCACCCTTCACACAAGATCTCATTTCATGATGTGACCCCGATAGACATATCAATGCACTCGCAATAGAAAGAGCCTAATAGTCCTGAGAACTTCCCCCGGGATACTTGTCTAATCCAATAGTAGACCTGTCCTTGAGAGTCGAGATACCCTCCGTCCAGACAACCCAATCCGGTCCTTCAAACCTGATAATACTCTGCCAACTCGACCTGAGACTCGTTCATTCGTCTCTCCCCCAACCAGAAATGGGCATCAGACTTCAATATTCTTAATGCAAATTGCCACTCTCCAGAAGCGCTGTCCCCCCCCTGACGACCACACCCCTAACAATCAAGTAGGCTAATCCAAAAACGCAGACTCTGCACTGAATCGTCATAAAGGGACAGCTCTAAGAGACAACTCCTCCTCCAAACCAGGATCCAGTATGCGTAAGTCTTGAGCTCCACGCGACTACCACAATATATCACTGCTGATCTCTCACCTGTGAGTATCCTGACATATAATATGCTACTGTTCATCGACGCGTCCTCACTCTTTTCGACGAATCTTGAGACACCACCATCCCTCCTCTCAGGTCACTAGTCCTCACCCCCCCACCCCACATATACCATAAAACTGTACTTAAAGCGCTGAAACCGAGGATCCCCCATTAAATGCGCCGTCTGCCTCCCGTATGTGTTGAATAATGAGTACCAGATTTCGAGGATGTGATCGCCCACCCCCATAAGTATATCATACCTAAGTGCATTCTCATGAGAGTCACTACATAAACCTAGTGCCGTGGCGCCCATATCAGCAATAATAAACCTCTTCACTTCCTGTAACAAGAACTCCACTCACTAGAGATCACACTAACCAATCTGTTGCATAAATAGCACTCCTGCATGACCTCTCGACTATAACATCCGCATCCACTTGATCTTACAATTATCACTCTCAAATGCATCCCGCGATGAGACGCCACGAGAGTCGTCCCCCACCTGTCTCTCGATGTGTCACACCATGAACAACACGGCCCCCCCCATCGCCGTGACCTAAATCATGGCATATAACGTTTTATGTCTACGATCAAAGTTCACCATCCATAACACTTACACTGAGTTCGTCGTATGCGCTCAAGTTTAGCATTATGTAAATCAAATACTACGCCTCCCCGCCTAACTCATCGATTGTGCGAATTTATTATAGCATAAGGCGCCGCAGAACTAAGTAATTGAGTAGATATGATAATCAACCCCATCTCCATGCTGAACGTATATAACCAGTCACAGCATCCCCCCCCACTACTCAGTCCTCCCAACCCAGATATGCCAGTTCCACACGGAGTATCCCCCTACCCTCAAACCACAAACACGAGTTGTAGACTCACAAGTGTCCTAGACCCACCTAGACCCGCACATAGTCGCCCCAAATGTTCATAACTGGAACCCAACACCCCCCCGTGGTCCCCGACCGAGCTTTCTAAACCCTAGCAGAAAAACAAACTACACCCTCATAAGCGCGCCTGTACCTGCAAACTATTTTGATAGTTTTATCATCATAAGTACCGATTGAGATCTTCTCCCATTCCCTAAACTCAGACTGCCCTTGCTCTATATGTGGATACAGACTCGGCTCGCTACACACGAGATATACCACAAAGAGAAGAAGACCTGACCCACCTCGCCTATCTTAACTGAGGACCAAGTCCGAAGTCTACTGACTAACAATGGAATTCACAGGAGCAAGAAGTTCAAGGTACATCCCCGTCTCCCACTGTCCCCCCAAACTAGACTACACTACCTGCACCACCACGATACTGAAACACAGGCTACGCGGACTCTCTAATCCACACCGAGCGCATATTCTCTCCACTCACGCCATCCAGAAGCGCCGTAGAACTCCTGCTACTGTGTACTAAGCGTACGCGTCCCATACGTCATAAAAAAGGCACCGTAAAGCTCGAGGAACTAACACCGGGCAATGAGAGATTGCCCCATCACCCCACGACCATATGAATCGCCCATGCGCGCCGTCCCACCGCTTACACCTTGAAGACAAGTATCTCCATAATCCACACATCTCTAACACAGCGTGTTTAGGCACTCAATGAGACACCATTCTAGAAGGAGAGCACTAATAAAGGGGTTTGCTCTCCCCCCGATGAACCAGACGTACCACCGCCTCCATCTCCTACGCCCGCCCTAAACGCGCGTGTTGAATATAGAAGACGACACACGCTCTCTTCTCCAATTTTGTACATACCAGATAAGCGAGAGAACCCATAGTACGAGTGAGAAGCTAGATCAACACTGATCCCATATCGCTGCTCATCCATGAGTCATCACATGCACATCAGGAACTGATAGAGTACTCGGACTCTTGCCACATAGTGACCATATCCATGGATCCCTCCTGCTACGCACGCACCCCACTCTGCCACCAAACCACCCGACCTATAAAGCCATATATACAAGGTAACCCCCTGCCTCTACTCACTCTATAACCCTACTCGCATAGATCGCGTGATCTGACCCTGATGATCCAGAGACCCCCCCTCCTCTCACGCGGACGAGACACCTCACAAGACTAATATCCGCTGTACTTCCTATGAACCCTCACATCGATTCACTCTACTCTCTCCATCACACCCCATCGACGACTATACCTGTCGGCCTATCATTGTCAGAATAAAAGGTCACCCAGAGACAGGTGTCTCAACGCACCGCTTCACATCACTCGTCCGTCGATCTCAACTATCAATCCAGAGAAGAGACTCGCACACATTTTCGCAGAGTGTCATCAGAGCCCACACAACGACGTCGCCACTCACTCTCGCGAATACCGAATCTTTCGGAACCAACCTAATCCCTCTACTAACAGAACTTATCTAATCTGAGGAGAGAGTACCACACACACCATCCAACTAGAGAGTCTTAACAAGCGCTCGAGTTAACTCAACCCTCACACGCACGTTCTTTTACACCAATCCTATCTACCCCACCCGCTCGCATCCCTGCACGTTGCCACGAAACCATGCGCAAGAGAAGCTCTACCCGCAGATCCTGAAAGCTATCCCTAACCCTAGATAAGAGTGTCGATGCGTCACTTCCCTGCCCCTCTATACTCAGCACCGCTATTCTCCTCATATCACCCAAGCCACGTTCATCGACGCTAGCCGCTGCACTATGTCGAAGAACTCAAGTAACTGGAAACATGTCCCCATCATCCTTGTCCGCTCCTAAATCCACGACGATATACTCACCCATCCAACACCATGAGCTCGCACGATACCCCGCCCTACTCCACAGAAGTCGATATGAGAAGTAACTGATCGTACAGAGCCCAGCTTCCTCCCCTACGCCAACGGGCCACGGCGAAGACTTGGACCCTCCTTGAGATAATCTACAACATATAAAACTTCCCCTCCGCCCCTGATCGTCTCCTCACCTCAATCTATGTAATCCACTACTTTCTAGCACTCCCTCCAGTATTCAGCATATCGATCGCTGTACGAGCTTCATCCCATAACCCTACATTGAGTTGATTCCTATGGCTAACTAGTGATCTTATCTCCTAAAGCGCTAATAGACTCCTTGTATCCGAACATAAGACTATCGGAGAATGCAGAGACTTGCACTAGCCCCGGATCAGTCATATACAACCTCAATAACCAGAAGTCCCACTACCAGTCTGTTCTCATCCTACTGCTACGTCAGACGAAGTGCAAACATTCCGTGATAAACACACCGAGACCCTAGTATGATCCTACGAATACCGCCTCCTCAGAGTACTATGTTTCGCCTAAGACATACGTATTCGTCGCAATCTCAAGCACATCTCAACTAGACATAACTTCCGCAATCGAGAAATTAAAGCTGTGTTCGACTAAGACCATGTCCAAGAAAGTGTGCTCATCCTAGAGCACGTATTTAGTACCCTGACTATTCGAGACACCACATGATCATCAAGATATAGATGAGACCAGTCATAAGCAAGTCATACACCTATGACTTGTCGCTCTCGCTCCTTATAAAAGTATGTCTATAACTGAATGTAATGGATCCTAGAGATGCATTCATACGTCATAGATCAACAAGAGTGCTGTCGCAGATGTGTCGATACATACTAACCAGTCTCTCATCGCATGAATAAGCTCAGTACCTATAATAAGCAGTCATATCTGATTGTCTATCACTAGTGCTTTTCTCTGCCAAGATTCACAATATTGTAAACGAAGAACGCCTATAGCGCAAACTCCAACGCATCAATTGAGCATGTCGATGATATACGCAGACAGTAAACTGTAACCTACCTTGAAAGACGTCTATAATGATCTGAAGATCTGTATCGTGTTAGTATAGCCTGCATAGAGTTCCGGTCTACTAGTCAGTATGTATCTCTACATGCGACCGCTCGAGACCCCCCACCACACCCACACCCCCAGTGTCACCCCTGATAGACCCTCCTCTCCTCTTTCACATCCCACACACTCAATCACGTTGCTCTGCTACGCCCGCCTTGAAGTCCCTATACGCATCTTGCGGATCAGGTGCCACCATATGCCCCAACTCTAGTACACTGCAAACCTCCTCTCTGCCCATCTCTGACACCCATCCTTCACCACACGTGCTCTAGCCTCCATAGCTATCGCGCCCGCTCAATCTCCCCTTGACTCTGCGCCACACTCCTGCATCCATCGTATCTTGTGCTATCTGCACCCCAGCTAAGTGTATAACACGTTACCGAAGGTCTTAGGCTCTTCTATCACCCCTTGATCCCTTCCGCCTATGTGATCGCTTCGTGCCCTCTCTTCGCGACCGCTCTCATAATCCATATCCCCCCCACCCCACTATATTCTTTCATATCAACATCATCATGCTCGATCTTTTGCATCCTTGTGTAATTGTGCTCATTACGGAATGATCCTTCGCCTCATACATTTTACGTGCATCCTCGAAAGCATTGAATATTCAGAGTTGCGGAAGCTTTAATAACAAGTATAATGCGAGCTCCCTCTATGATATCTTCGCAATGAGTCGTTGAGAACGCGAGCACGCGGTTCCCTTGAAATTGATTTTGTCCGGGAACACGGTATCTCCATCTCCATCTTTAAATGTTCCTGTAATAAAACAGTTAGCAATAAAGAGAAAATTGATTTGTAAAAACAATCGATGCGATACTTTGCAAAAGAGTTTTGTAACACATCGAAAGTTTTTATTTGTTTTCCAAGTCCAATACGTCAAATTCGTATTAATGGAACACTGTTTTTATTCATGTAGAATCGCACGTTGTTGTTTTCCAGTTTTCACAAGTTGATCCATTACGGATCTCACAGTCACCTAACATGAGCTTGTTTGAAGTTGGATTAAGCAGGATTTCCATCTTCACTGGTGAATTCTTACGTTTCAATCGGACTGTTTGGCATAATTCAAAAGGATAATGCGTAGGACTCTATGATTAAAAATTGTTATTCACAGTGTGTGAATAAACAAGTAAAATTGGAATAGTCCTAATGAGATTAATTGATGATATTTGGCTCTAGACTCAAAAGTGCGTTTTGATTTTTTAGTGATCGAGACTGGAGTGGACTGCCACCTTTTCAATACCGACTTACTCAGAGTGAGTGAGTCAGTAGATTACATGTTTAGTCTCCGTGAGAAATGAAACAGAAATCTTTTGAGAGATTCTGAGTGGCTTGGGAGGGTTGTGCATTGCATCACTGGGTCCATGATGTCACTTCAATGTCAGCAATCATTTTAGTGATTTTGACAGCATATGTATTGACCCGGTTTCTGCCTAAGTGTATGGAGGGCTTCTTTCTTTACACCCTTTATCCGTACAATTCTTTTTCATTCTTCAACCCCTTCAGTGCTTACCCAAGATTTATATGACTGATTCCTTGTTGGGTTTATTAAGTAATAGCTCCATCTCAGTCGGCACTTTCACTTTTCCTCACATTTTTACTCCTTTTTATCATACATAAGGACTTCTACACTTAACTAGTGGATAGTCCCTGGGTAGATCCCTCCGGTTCTGGCAGGATCATAGGAACGAGTACCTAACCTTACCATCCTTATAACTTCGATAACAGTAAATACATGGTCAGTCTTTTGGTACAGTTCACCTTGCCATAAAATCACTGTTGAAAAAACTCAATCTCAGGTACTTATGATAAAACTATCAAAGTGTTTAGTACCCGATTGTTTTTGCTTTTTAGAAAAAGATCACACATCACTTGGTGCATCGGATTCGAAACTGTTTCAGCACATGTTGGTGGAGTATACAACTTGAGTAATTTGATCACTTTACACTAATTTTAATCACATTTTTATCCCTTCATCAAAAAATTTCAAATCATTTGACAATTTTTGGATATCAATTGATGTAAATATGTTTAAAACTTTCGGAGAAAAGTGTGCCAATTATTCACTAGCAGTGTTTGGAACATATAATGCTCCCCCTCAATCATGAAGGATATATAGATAGTGCTGAGTACTGTAATTTTGAAAGATTTTGATTTTTTCTAAGAAATTCTTGAAAAATTTGTACTCATTACTATTTATTTTAGACTATAATTAAGTTCTACACTACACATTTATATATTTACAAGATTATGTATGAGACAGGACCTGAAATGTTCAAACCAAAAATGACAAAGCATTTTTGCTCATGTAAGCAGTTTTGTAGTACGTCTACGATACTCTCCTTTTGGAAGTTGGTTTAGCTTCCCTTGAATATGCAATCCTTTCTGAGTAGTTATTAGCTTCTTGCAATTTGTTTAAGAATACTTGAAGTCTGATGCCAAATCGATGAAGTACACCATTTAATTTGAAACCGTAACACCAAAGTCAATTAAGTCCCGGATGTCTGAATTTCTCCTTACATGATAGTGATGATATGAATATGAAACACCAAAGTCTACTAAGTCCCGGATATCTCAAATTCTCCCTATCAGTTGCGAACTGTAACACCTAAGACAACTAAGTCCCAAATTGTTACACCTTTTTCTTTCTATCGGAACTGACTAACTAGAAGGATTATCATACTTTATCATACAATATGTCACCTCTTTGATCAAATAGTTCTACTCCCTTTAAAAACACGCTTGGTGATTGACTGTTAAATGGAAGTTTAATTGAATCAGTAACCAATTTCCTCTCGCTATAATCAATCTTATGACAAACTTTTCCCTGGTATATCAAACTGATGCATACCATAAATGACAAAGATATCTCTTCTCATATGTGGTTGGAATGAGCACGAATGTAACCACTATAAACACTGATTTTCTTGCGGATTAAGACAATTTGTCTTCCCGTGAATGGCTACAATTAAATATGGCTATGGATTCTATCATGTGTAGTTATTGTTACCTTTCAGTGTATTTATCCTTCCCCTTGATGTTTTCGATACTCGAATCAGAAAATCTTATATGTACAATTGCTTGAGACGTGTTCGCAAGAATTAATAACCGTAAATCTTATCCGTGGAGAATCAGTTTCAAGGCTTTTTAAAACTACGAAAGGAATTTCCAAAACATTTCTAGTATTTTACAAACTATTTGACGCGTTGGTCAATATTAGTCGTATGTTGTTTATAAAAACCTGAATTCACTAAGTCTTCAATTGCAAATACAAGTCCCTAGGTTTGAAGCAAAGGACATCTAAGGCACATGTAGTTAATATGAATTAACTCCCTTTAAATTGTTATTGTCATTATCAGAAACTTAAACTGTTTAATCCTGGACTTATTTGAAAGACGTCTTGAAAGATTATTGACACTTTCTCCACCTCAAATAATGACCCGTTTTTTATTTAAGCGTTGTTGTCATGTTTGAAGAGGTCGAATTATCTTTGAAAATATTTTTCGTGATTACTGATAAATATTGATTCTTTGTGAAGGACTACATTTCCAATTGAAATAAGATTTCTCTTATTTTGACAAATATATGCAATGAACGTACAACTTATTCTTATGATGCATGATTTGATAATAATCCATGCCCGGAAAAATTAATTACGTTGTTCTGGAACAGCTGTCTTTTCGACGACATTCGTTCATCATTTTGTATAGAGGGTTGCAGTCAGAAATAAATGCAAGCCATTGTATGTGCTCAAAACTTTGAATGTTGTGTTAGAGTTAGCTCTATACCAGAAAAGACTTCTCTTTTCGTTGTAAGGAAAAATGCACTGAGACATGTATTTTCCTTTACGATGAGGCCGGGTTATTGTACTGGAGATTTTTATACATAAGTCAATTATGTTTTGTTTTTTTATATTTACAAGATGATGTTTTTTGGGATTTTTTGAAAAAAAATTTTAATAAAATATCATGAAGTTGGTTGTCAGACCTCAGTTCTGCTGGAGTCAAACATCTCATACCAATCCTTCTGACAAGATACAAAAACCGATCCTCAGGAAGGGCTTTCGTAAATTAATCAGCTAATTGGTATTCAATTCTGACAAAATATAATTTAATAATATCATTTTCAACCTGTTCCTTTATGAAGTGATACCGAGTATGGATGTGCTTTGTATGAGAGTGCTGTACGGCTTTGCATGAGATTGCTATGGGCGGGGGGGGGGGGGTGGGGGGCGGGGGGGGGGCGGGGGGGGGGTATGACTGTGAAATCGTAGTACAACGGTATTTTTTTGTAGTTGAAGCCATAATCCTTAAGCCGTGTCCTCATCCACATTTACTTGTGCACAACTGCAGATAAAGCACATAATGGCCTTTGTTGAAGATATTGCAGTGCAATATTGTTTCTTTGACATCTTGCTTACAAGTTTGTCACCTAGGAACTGTATCCCTCCAGAAGTGCTTTTGCGAGTATCAATGCATTCGGCATGCTCAACGTCTGAAAATGCTTTAGAAAAGCCTTTGGACATCAGGAAATTGGATAATTCATCATACCAGGCTCTTGGGGCTTGCTTCAAGCCGTATAAAGCTTTCCTCAAAAGGTAGACTTTTTATGGATGTTCAAGATCAACGAACCCTTCTGGCTGAGCAAAATAAACCTCCTCCTTCAGTGGACCATTTAGAAATTCCGTTTTAACTTCCATCTGGTAGATTAGAAAGGACTTGTGTGCAGTATAGGCAACGAAAATCTGAACTGCTTCCAAACGAGCAACTAGAGCAAATGATTCTTCGAAATCAGTACCCTCTTCCTGAGTGGTATGTGCTTAATTACACATACCATTTTCCATTCTAAACGATCTTAAACGACTAAAAACGTACCAAAAATACATTGTATTTGTATGTTTGCATTTGTATTGTGCAGGAAACGGATATTCAACCAAAAGGAACAAAAAGAAAGCCAAAAAGCAAACAAATCCAAGCACAGGGTGGAAAGGGCAAAGTCAAAAGTCAAGCCAAATGAAGAAACTACAACTTGAGGGGCTAAAACTGCCAAACCTCAAGTTGTATTACAAAAGATACCAAGTTGAGGGACTATAACTGCCAACCGGGCAGAGATTACATTTAAGTTATAAGATCTTTAGGGACCAAAGGCCTTACTTCACCAAATACGCCTCATTACCGGCCAACCAAACCCCAGGTACAACTTGGATGTCTCCATATCTTCTCACCTGCAGGAAATCCACTCGGACACCCTAGCAAAATCATTTCTTCCCCACCCTACTAACCCCAAACCAGTTGTATAAAAAGCCATGGTTGGCAATCCCTCACCTTTCCCAAGTATCTTCAATGGCTGTGATGCTCTCCAATAGAAGCACAAATGAATTTGAGGCTGGGATTTGCTTTTAGGACTTACCTCACGCAACAAGCACACTTCGTTTTGCTATCAAAGAAGCACAAGCTGAATGTCCACGTACTTGGCTTAAATAGAGGCTTTTTGGTAAGCTTTGCGGCATCTAGTTTTTTAGTTTTTAGTAACTAATTAGTTTTTAATCTTAGTTTAAATTTCAAAGTCATTTACAGCTTTTTACTTTCAGCTTTGTAACACTTTCAAGATTAATGCAAGTTTGAAGTTTTTAAGCCAATTTACAATTCCAAGTGTTAAGTTTCTTAATCATATTGTTTTGTGTTCTAAAAGCTCTCACCACAACTTACTTATAAGCTGTTTTCATTAAGTAAAAATAAAAAGTTAAGTAGTTAAGAGAAAATCAAACAAATCACTCTCAAATATACCTCAGCTTAATTTATGGATGATAAGCCAGTTCTGGATGGGCTTATGGACTCTCACTAGCTTGTTTAATACAAGCTAGAGCTTGTAGACTTTTTGTTTGACCCTGTTTTGAGCAAGGGTGGTGTAAGTTTCTCTTTTTCTTATTGTTCTTATTTTCTGCAGAGCTGTTTTAATGCTTATTTTGCTTATTTGTTAGTTGAAAAGTGTTTTGTATTACTTTCCAAGTTAGTACTGTTAGTTCACTTTTGGAACAGCACTAACTTAAAGCTACCAGTACTAACTCCAAGTTAGTACTGCTAGTTCATTTTCTTGGATTTCAAAGGTATCAGTACTAACTCAGCACTAGCAGTACAAACTACAAGTTAGTACTGTTAGTTAGAACTGTTAGTACTGGTAGTTCATTCTAGCTTATCAGCTTATTATTTCTGCTTATTTAAGATTTCCTTAGCTTTTTAGAGTAGATTAAACCATTTTCCTTTGCTGTTTGCTTATTTAAGCTTATTTTCCTTTTTAAAGTATTTTCAATAATGTATCAGTTTGTAGCTTTTTAGCTTATTTGTCATTTTAGTTCATTCTAGTTGCTTTATTATATTACTATGTGCCTTTAAGGTTGTAAACTTCTGTTTTAGACTTGTTTGTTATTATTGTTTTCTTTGTGTTTTGTTAGCCTAGCAGTACTAACCTTAAGCTAACAGTACTAACTCCAAGTTAGTACTGGTAGTTAATACTGTTAGTACTGATGTTGGTACTGTTATGTTTATCTTGTTTAATTTAGCTTAATTGCTTTTTGTATTTGCTTATTTAGAGTTGGTTTAGCTTATTTAATTTGTCTTAAGTTTATTTGAGCTTATTTGTGCCTTAGTGTAAAAGTTTTAAGTGTTTTTGCCATTCCTAGCTTTTATTCTTGTCCTAGCTTATTTTCTTTGCTTATTTTTATGTGCATTTGCTCATTAAGTTTAGTTCCCAATCACATCCTTGTCATTTTCAAACATCAATCGTCAATCGTCTCTCGATTTTCCATCCATAGCCTCGTTGGGACATAACGACCCGGGAACACTCCATACTGCTTCCGGTCTTATTGGTCTCGCGGATTATGTCCTTTATCGTGTGTTGATATTTATCGGTACATAAGAAGGAGTCTAATTTATGCGGGTCACTGAGCATAGCCTTTAGCTACAAGTATTGCTTTATTGCGAATAACAGTCTGAACTTCATCCTCTCTTTTTTTTCTTCCATAACCACTTTAGCTTTATCACTGTCTTGCCAAATGGTTTGTAGACGAGTTCCCAGACTTGTGGTTTGTCAAACTAGTGAAGTTCATCCTGCATTGCTTTGATCTATGCAGAATCAGCCATTGCCTCCTTACTGTTCTTTGGTTCTTTTGTACTCACTGTGAGCGCGAACATACACATTTCAAGATCTGTGGCAAGCTGTTGTCTTATTTGCACTAGATTTGTAGGATTGTCAATAACTTGTTCTAATGGATGATCTTTTGTCCATTGGTATTCATGACTCTGTTGGTTGAAATGAATGCATATTTTCATTATCAATATTGCATGAGGAAGACTCAGCAATGTCTTGTACCGGTGTACAGAAAGGATTGATAAATTCATCTTGTCAAAATGATGCATTCGCTGCTTGATCATTGTTGTTTTCTTCAGCATGAACATTTATTGGAGAGAAATATTCTTCAAAGAAATGATTGAATAGAAATTCCAGAGAAATATTTTCTTCAAAGAATGATTGAATAGAAATTCGATCACCTTTGTGACGGAATCGGTTTTGTCTGCTAGAGAATACAACATTTTTACTTTGGGGCACGCGGGCCTGAGATGTTCATAATATGACGCCTTTTGGTTTTGTAACGAGGGTCTGAGGAGGATATTGTCACATACGTCTCTTGTCGATTGGACGTGAGGTCTGAATGGATTTGATCAAACGTCATTTCAGGAAGCACGGGTCCTGAACTGCTATGATCATGATCCTGACTGAGCCGGTTCCTGAAACAAATAGTGTTCAGAAACACATTTAAAACATTCTTTGAGATAGTAGGATCTCAACCATACTAGTTTCATACTGAATGGAGTTGGATTTTCAATTTGCGTCAAAGTAGCTCCAAATGGATGTTCTTGTGTGGACTTTATGTTGAAATGGACGAGAAGGATCGCCAATAACTTTCTCTAATGAGTGATTCTTTGTCACCACTTAGTGATAGTATTGACACAGTTGAAATAAGATCGATGCAAATTTAATGGGATGACCACCTTGTCAAATTAGTTTCTTAATACTAGTGTTTGAAGAAATATTATGAGGTGGGGTGCATTATTAAATTATGCATTTTGGATGTCCATGAATTTATTCGTCAACACCTTGATGAGTGGACTTGAGATTGAATTTCCTGAATTTGTTGTGAAGTACTAGTAGATTGTTAATCTTGATCTTTGGTAGTTGTGAAGGTGAACCAATGGATTCAACAGCTCTTGAAAGAAACAATAGCTTACCGGATCTGGGGAAACGTTCGTGGTGGAAGATTATAGTACACATTAAAAAATGGTTAAACATGATCTCATAGTCTTTCTTGTGGTGGAAAACATATGGTGTTGGAGAAAACTGTGTTTTTACACGAGTCCTGAATCGATGTATCCAGGAGTCATGAAGAAGGCGCATGTCCTGAACTGATTTGCACAGGAGCAGTGACTGACCATTTTCAAGAACTGAACTGCTCTGCGGTAGTGCGGATGTTTGTGGTGAAAGTTGTTATGAATGATTCTCGATGGGAGGAGAACTGGTTTAGTGTTGAGAGATCGATGACTGAAGTATCAGTAAAGGAAAGAGACCGAAACTTGTTGGATAGGGAACAATGCCCATGGATTCACTTCGGTTTCCTTATTAGTTTTTCAATTGGTTCTCTTTTACTTATATATTTATTTAGGATCAGGCTTAGTTTCCTCATTATTCATCCCCAGCATTATCATCTCTGTCAAAAATGTTCACTGACCAAATCTGCTTCCACTAAAGGAATTATCTTTTCCTCATCAGGAACCTCCTGGGTTGGATCCCGTTCTTCACTTGAGGGCTATGAGAGACTGTAGACTTCATCAAGACCCCTTGTATGATACCCAGTTCCTTCATTTGTGCTAAAGTTCTAGGTTGTCTCTTGTTCATTTTTCTTGCTTTCCTAAGAGCTTTCATTATGTCTGAGCCTCTTGTTTAGAAGGGAGTAAGAGTTTGAATACCTTAAGCTTCTTAGACGATTCAGAAGACACTCTTTCTTTGACACAATAAAGGAATCTCTGAAAGCAATACCATACTGTCTTCTTTGTGTGGGCTCGGGTTCAGATTCAGACACAATTCTTGCATGAGTAGCATGAACTTCTCTTGCAACAGCTTCTTCTTCAGCTTTAGTTAAGCTGATAGATTTACTAATTCCAAGCTAAGTCTGGTTTAGGGACAATGTTGTTCATGCAGGAGTGATCTCTAAGGCCTTTCGATAGATCAGAATTCAGAGTAAACCATTTTTCATCAAGTTTGAAAGCTAATAAACCTAGCCTTTGCATCATGAGTCAGAGTTCCAGAAAAAGCTGATGTAGATAGTAGGATTTTGCTGATGCAGTGATGCCCTATCGAAGTTTGTGTTCTTGTAATATCAATCTATATTGTGGAAGATAGGGATTCTTCTAAACTTCTGTAGTCTTAGAGAAGGTGTCCCTTCCATCTGTAACTGTTCTTGCAATGAAGGATCTGGGCCAAGCAGCACAGAGTAGTATTTCTCGATTAATCTGCAGTGTGGCGTTCAAGAATCTTAAGAGAGAGGATCTCAAGTTTTGTTCATAGATATTCATCTACAACCGTAGGTAATGGGATTTAAACTGTATGCCAAAACATTAGCAGAGTGATTAGTCTTCTTTACTTCAGACAACTCTTACTCCAATCTTGCCACTCTTAGCTGAAGGGCGATAAATGGAGTGATTTCAGGGAGAGATGTGGTGATTGTTGTAGCTTCCGTGTTGATTGGTGGAGGAGTGACCAGTGACGAAGGCTTAGTAGATGAGACATTTGTGAAGGGAGCAATTACTGGAGGAGTTGACGTTACTGTCTGATGACTTGGATCAGGTATGGTGGAATCAGACTCCTTCATAACTTTAGATTTCTCCTGATCATCTTCGGTTGGTTTGTCATAAAGAAATTGATCCCCAAAGTTATATGTGTCATCGAGATTTTTCTTTTTTTTTTTTTTTTTTTGTTTTCTTTTTTTTTCTTTCTTTTTTTTTCTTTTCCCTTTATTTTTTTTTATGAAGACTGAACCAGATATGACTTTCTGGATTTTCTTCGTGACCAAGTTCAATCTGTTATGAGCTTCAGGTTTTCATGAACCTTTGGGTAGGCTGTCGAGAGGATTTCATCATTCCAGTGATTAGGGTTTGGTCCAGCAAGAGGACACATGTAATTTTCCAGAGTTTGATCCAGTCTGGTTTTCTTGCATAGGCTCAGGGTCTGGTCCAGCCAGAGCTTCATGTGCTTTTTCAGGGACTGATACAGGAATGCTTGCTCCTGATGTTACTGTAGACGAGTTCTTCTTTCCTTGATATTTGTCACTTTAGGGTGCAGCGGTTTCATGTTTTCCTCTTTCTGTTGTTCTATATTGATGTTGATGAAGATTAATGGATCACTTTTCTCTGATCGTGTCATCTTCAAGGGTGCTGAAGAGTCCAGTTGCTTGAATCATGAGGAGTTTGATCACGCCTAACAATGATAAACTGATCCGTAGTTCTTTTCTTCTTTGACAGTCGATCAAGGGAATTGATCTACTTGTTCTTCGGATTCATGGCTTTCCCTTGCCCACTACTTCTGGCAGTTTGGGAGTTGTTTCAGATACTGGTCCCTGATCGTTACTCCTCCAACAGGTGCCTGACCTTGTGGCAGAAAGGCTGGATCCAAGCTAAGCTTGATAGCTCGTTCCATGTCAGCAATCTCAACTTCTCCTTCTCCCTTTTCTTGATGCGCTTCCAAACTCATCTTCTTAGCTAGATCGAGATCAGGTTAATCACCTTCTTATTGTGGAATAGATTCTTGTTGAGCGTTCATCAATACTTCATAACAAGTTGGAAAGTAGGCTTTCCTTTTCTAATTTTCTGTGGAAGCTTATGCTTGGAAGGTTTCTTTGTCGGAGCAGGAGCTGGCTTGGATTGTTTGACTAGAGTAGTGGTTGTGGGCTTTTTGGGTGGAGCATGCTTTGTTGCAGGTTGCACGCTTGCACTTTCTTGAGGGGTTTTCTTTGTATTCTCAGCAACCATTTCCAGATACTTAGGATAATACGAGGATTGTTGAATGGCTTCAGTAATCAGGGGATCGGGAATTGCCATTCCAAACACTTCAACAGTCTCACCTTTTGGGACAAACTTGAGATTTCCTAATATAAAATCATCTCCAGTATGATGAACAGCAGAATCAGGACGTCGATGGATGTTGTTCTTGCTTGCCAAGTAGTAGATTATCACCTTGGAAAACCGTCCATAAGGAATGAGGAGAGGAGTTACTTTCTTCTTTGGGTCCTTCAGACTGGCTTTGTGACTTGCTTTGTGTGAGAAAAATGTCTGGATCCCTTGAGTAAATTCTTCCCATAACAGCTCTGCATGATCAACATTAGATTGAGTGACGATTCCCCACAGCATTTGCAGAACTGGGTGTCTGGGTTTGTCACTGCCAGAAGTCCTGACCGGAGGTAACTCAAACGGTTGAGCTGGGATGACAGGAGTAACTGCTAATGCCTTTCTGAGAAGATCAGCACTTAGATCGAACCATTGTTCATCAATTTGACATCTATAAACCCCAGTCTTCTCGTCATATTTCATTGTATTCCAGAGTTGTTGCAGGTAGATAGCAGGAACATTTGCTGAGGCAGTGAATGCTCTGAAGAAGTTGGTATTACTCAAGATGTCCACTGATATCTGAAAGATAGGGTTCTTCTGAATCTTTTGAGCATTGAAAAGAAGGTTGCTTTTCCCGATTATTAACCACTGAGAGCGAGGTACAATCTGCTCATCTCATCTTGTAGGTTCAGGTGCAGGAATATTCTCTTCTGCCATCGTATCTGTTAAAGAATATCAACAAAGATAGACAAACTAAATATAATCATCGTTAGGATAAAGATGTTCGCCTTGGAGTTTGTAATGCCTCTTGATATTCAGATTAGCACAATGATATTCACATTAGAGTCAAATGGACATTGGGTTAAGTCAACTTTGGTCCAACCTTGGTCGATGGTCTAGAGATTATCTGATAGGACATCAATGACACGTTAAACTAAGCCTGTATGAGAGTCAACAAGACAAATGGTCCTTTGGAATAGACCTAGAGGTGTATTGGGCTATTGGGCAGGACATTGACAATTAGCCTATGACGCTGCCCAACAGTATCACCAAACCGCATGCAGTAGGTTAACATTTCCGCCATCAAGATATGCCAGACAGTCTATCTAACATTAAGCAAGATTCTCAAGGCATTTTAGATTATTCTAATCTCCTAAGCAGACAGATTTAACACCATACAGACAGATTAACACCTTATAGTATTTTACACCCTACCTTTCACATTTTGACCATTTTTATACACATTCAAAAGACCAAGTAAACTCCATTTTACATCACATTTAATTCACTATTCTCCCCTTCAAAAATTGCATATGCGATTGCCATTTTTGATCTAGTGAATTATAATACCAGCTGATGTACGTTGGTCCACTTAACTAACAAACAAGCATGGGAAAATATGAAGCTTGTTAATGAGAATGGTCAAACACAAGAAGATTTCTCTTCTTTTGAAGATAAAGCGCTCAGGAAGGTACACTCTCCATTTCTTTGTAAAACTGGTTTCATACAGAAGAATCACGGAAAGCCATCGACTTGAGCTACAACAAACATTGAGTGTTTCGATTGAAAGTAGCTCAAGACGAAGATTTCTCTTTTCGTATTAAGGATATATGCACTAACACGTACATTTTCCTTTTATCTGAGAAGGGTTGCAATCTAACATTTGTTTACAAGCCATTTCCATGGAGCTCAAAACTTGGGAATGTTTTTGTATATATTAGCTCATAACGAAAAGATATTCTTTTCGTTGTCAAGGATAACAATGCAATGTCAGTACACTTTCCTTTTCTCTGAAGGCGTACACCTTTCTTTACTTTAAGGAACAGGGCTTGAAGAGATGCCAACAGACGCCATTTGACATTAAGGAACGAGGTTTGAACCGTTTTGACCAAATGTCATTTGATGAAGAACGAGGCTTGAACTGTTTTGTCCAAACGTCATCAAGATGAAGAACGAGGCCTGAACTGTTTTGTCCAAACATCTTTTGATGAAGAACGAGGCTTGAACTGTTTTGTCCAAACGTCATCAAGATGAAGAACGAGGCCTGAACTGTTTTGTCCAAACATCTTTTGATGAAGAACGAGGCTTGAACTGTTTTGTCCAAACGTCATTTGAAGCATGTTCATCAGATTTGAATTCCTTGAACTCCTGACGTATGAGATATCAGTCTTTTTGGTAACCAAACTCCGAGTCTTTCCTTTAAAGGATTGACAGATGTACCTGCACTTGAGTTAGAAGTACCTGCACTAAAATAAAGAGTTTGATTGCATTCATATGGGTTAGTGATATCATCATTTGAACCATTTGGAGGTTCACTGTCAACTTTGGTTGTGCTATCGGTGAACATCTTTCCAGTAGGTATCCACCTAAGACTAACAGTCTTGAAAATTCTACCCGTTGGTTTCCACCTAAGACAAGATCTAGGAGTGTGTGGTTTCTCATGCACAGCGGAAGACTTATTGAGAGAAAACCTTTGTCCTATACCATTCTGCCTACCAGGTTTATGAGTGTGGTTCTTTGGTTCAACGGGATTGTTGTTTCTGATCTTGGGGGACTGAACTTTAGCACGAGAATTCACCTTATTCAGGATCTTTGTTATACAATCATCATGATTTGTATTAAAGATATATTTATGACAAATCGAACAAACAAATTGTTTGGAGTCCAAGAAGAAACTAGAATTCCTAGAGTGATCTACTAGAGGCTCACCATTTGACATTCCACCACTACACTTAGATACAGGAAAACTCCTATATATGTTTCTAGGTTTTGGTGACCAAGCATTAGGAGTGCAGTGTGCTCTAGTAGAGGCCATATCCTTATGATTAGGAATCCTGGTTTTGTCTTGTGTCTTTTTCCTAGCATCCTCTAGAAAGTACGCATGAACCATATCATTAGAACCATACGATTCTTTATGACTATTCCTAGAGGAGCTAGGAGCATTCACATGATGAGGTTTTGCAGGAGCAGATTCTCTAACATTAGGCAAATACAAATCATTTTTCTCATCAACTTGGGAGGCAAACCGTTGTCTTGAAATTCTAGGTCGTTCAGACGTAAACGCATTCGGTTGTCTAACAACTAAATGGTTTCTAGATGGTTGTAAAGGCGGTTTCCCCAAGATTGATGCTTTGGCAAACTTAGAATCTACTATATTTCCTTTTAACTTTCTAAGTTCATTATTTAATGCCGCATTTGCAAAAACCTTTTCCTGAATCTGAGCTTTTAAATTAGCATTTTCGACAGACTTTTGATTAATTTGAGAAATTAAAGATTCACTGTTGTCTTTATTCTGAATGCGTGTCTTTTTAATTGAATCATAAAGTTCTTTGTAAGTCTGTTTCAAATGCTCATTTTCTTTATGTAGTTGCTCATTTGCTGCAAGTAATTTAGCCACACTGTGTTCTAATTCGATGTTAATAGTTTCAATTACATCGATGTTATTTTTAACTTTGGCTTCATTACTTGTTTCCTTCACACTTTTAATTTGTTTCTTCAAGTTGCAAATTAGTGTGGTTCTGGCCAGTAGCTGAGCTTTCAAATCATTAATCACAAAAAATTCACGAAATTCAGGAAATTCCTGATTCTTACATGGTTTGTTACTTTGAAAACTTTCTTCCTTTTGTTGAATTTGTATTTCAAGTGAAATACAATGTTTTTCCAGTTGTAAAAATCGTTTTGAAAGTTCATTGTAAATTTCCTTATCAACCATATCTTTCGTTTTGAGAAGCTCAGTTTTAAGCAAAGCATCCTGGTCAATCTCTCCTCCCCTATGACACATATTTGTTGAAGTAGGAGTGGTATTGCTATCAATAGTTTCCAACAGATGTGTGTCATAACTGGGTTCAGATTGCTCAGTATGCTGTTGTTCATTAGCAAGGATATTATGTAGAGCAGTCAATTGTACCTCAGCAAATGGCTCTTCGTCATTTACTGGTCCGATATCTGCATCCACAGCTTGTGTGGTATAATTCCCTGAACTGCTACTTGTATCCTGCTTGTCGGGCTTTGTCCCACTGCTTTCTGTGACAACCAACCCAGCATCAACTGCTTCACGCATATTGACCTTTTCCTCTTGCCTTTGCATCTGAGTTTCAATCTCTGATTTGCTGAATGCATTGTTGTTTTCAGGCTCTATCAAACTGCCTTTTGATACAATCAAGCTGTTATCAAAAACTTCAACTGGTTTGATCTGAATATCTTGAGACTGCATCTTGACACTTGACTTAATTTGATGCTCATGAAGTATTTCATCATGCAACTCACTTACATTCTCCTTTAGTGCATTAAGTTCATTTTCTTTCATGAACAACAGCATAAGCATTCAAGTAAGCTAAAGTAGATTATCCAATTTAATAAGCTATTTAAGACAGTTTATAAGGAAACTTAAACAAAATGATATCTAAACTATAAGCAGGCATAAATAAGCAATCAACAACATAAATAAGCATAAATAAGCAGCAATAAGCAAATAATAAACACAATAAGCAGTTGAATAGTAAATAAGCTATAAATGGAAAAGGGAAACTTACAAAGGCCCTTGCTTAAAACAGGGCAAATGAGCTTAAAAGAGCTTATCTACTAGCTCTAGCTTATCAAAGATAAGCTAGTAGTGTCCATATGCCCATCCAAATTTGGCTTATCATCCATTAAGTTATGGTATTTGAGGGTGATAAATTTTTTTGTTTTTGTAAAATTTTCTTAAAAACTTTATATATAAATGAAAACAGTTTAACAATATGCTTAAATAAGGTCTTTAATAAGCTTAAGAAAGATTCTTGATAACTTTTAAACACAAATGAGTAAAATGGGTTTTAAACTAAAACTTTAAATTTCATTAATTCATAATAAAATTACAATAGTAAAAGATAACATAAAATAAGTTGGAAATTACAAACTAGGTGTAAAAATGCTTAGAAAAACTAAATGCCCAAAAGGCTTTCAAATGATCTCTATTTATATAATCAAAAGAAGATCTAGGTTTGTGCTTTCTTTGTGAGGCTCTTGCAGGTGTGTTTGTTGTGTGGAGTGTATCAAAAACTCATCCGTGATATTTGAATTTGACGAGTGTCCAAGTCATGCCATCATAGCCCTTCATCTTTTGTCTTGTTCTCTTTACGAATAAGGATGCAAAGGATTGCCAAGGTGGCGATAAGGGGAGGGGTAAGGTTGGTCGACAAGGGGGAGAAGAAAGGGGAACAGTGTTGGGTTGTTATTTTGGCGGGTAGTGGAGACAGGGCAACTGAAAGGGATGTACAGTTGTTCCCACTTTATTTGAAGTTTGGGAAATAAGCAAGAATGGTCCCTAAGAGTGTATAACTGTCTTGCAATCATAGTCCTTGAGATTTGCATATTTGGCCCTTTTGGTTTGGGTTGGGTTTGCACCATTAGTCCTTAAAGGACTAACGGGGTAAGGGTTAAAAGGGTTGGGGAAAAACTGGGGTTATAAGTGGTATGGGATTGGGCTTGTTTGGGTCGGTTATAGTTAAAAGGGACTTTGGGCCTTTTATAAGGTTTAAGGGTTTATAAAGTTTGTAAAGTATAAGTGGTACTGACGGCCCACAGGTGGGTTTAGGAGCGGCCCACTTTTGGCAATTTAGGTTTTTAGGTTTGGTTTTTAATGCTCTTTCCAATGCCAGTTCCCGGGGTTGACTTTGATTTTGACTTGGTCTTTTTGACTTCTCATGGTCTTTCCGTTCTCGTGCTCGGTTTTGTCAGTTTGGCTTCGATTTTTGTCCTTTTCTTAGATATCCGTTTCCTGCACAATACAAATGCAAACATACAAATACAACGTATTTTTGGTACGTTTTTAGTCATTTAAGTCCGATTTTATTGGTCAAAGGTATGTGTAATTAAACACATACCAGTAATCTTGTTTTATAATGGATTGGAAGTTCCAACTCGACAAATTCTTGATTCAAAAGGTGCCATGCCATCTAAGACTGCTGCCGATACAAAAGTATCCATCCAAGAAATGGCTAAATACTCTCAAAAATGGCACAATGTGTTAGGAATTTTGTATAACAGACTTAATTATGTTAGTGTATTGTAGTTAGTTCTGCTAGTTACATAGTTAGTACTGGTAGAAGGATTATCGTAGTTAGTACTGGTAGTGTTAAATAGTTAATACTGCTTATGTAATAGTTAAGTCTGCTTACGCAGAAGTTAGTTAGAGTTAAAGATATGCATGAGATATCTTAGGAAAGGATATGCATTATCTTTATACGCGTTTTGTAAAGCCCATTAGGGTTTCCTTAGTCTATAAAAGGAACCCTAGGCATGTTTAGTAGATATAGTTCTACACAAGATCATAGAGATCGAATAGTAATCATAGTTTGTAATCTGTAACCTAGGCAGATTCAAAGTTTAATATAAAAGTTCTTTTGTGGTATTCATTATTGTTCTTCTTAGCATTATTGATTAGATTCCGCATAATCAATAGTGTTCACTCAGTGTTTCAATATTGTTGCTTTAGAATTATCTAAAGGAGCAAACTCTTTGCAAGCTAAAGGTTTAGATCTATTCAGTAAATCGATCCAACAAGTGGTATCAGAGCTTGTGTGGAAACTCTGATTAAGAAGAACTCAACTGTAAGATGGCAGAATAAGACATTCCTCCACCCACAATCACTGCAATGAAAGATCCCCTCATCAGAAGGGAGAGTACGATATATGGAGCATGAGAATGCGCCAATATATCTGTCATACAAACCATAATCTATGGGATGTTATTGTCAGTGGAGATTTAGAAGAAGAGCCTGCACCAATAACTAGAGAAACTTTTGTTCCTCCTGCTCATAAGACTGCCAAACAACTGGCTGCAAGAAGGAATCAGGAAAGAGTTAAAAGCATCTTGCTTTTAGCAATACCTGATGAATACCTCCTCAGCTTTCAAAATGTTGATGGTTTTTGATGCTAATCTCTCTGGAGCATCAAATTGAGATTTGGTGGAAATGTAGAAGTAAGAAAATGCAAATAAATGTTCTAAAACATCAATTTGAAAATTTTTTACTACTCAAATGATAGCTTGGACAAAGCTTATGTAGAATGCAGAAACTGATAAGTCAATTAGAGGGTTCCATGGTGCTCACAATTTCAAAGGAAGACATTAACTAAGAAGTTCCTTAGAATCTTCCTTCTTCATGGAATAGACTCCTCATCATGAGAAATATGCCAGACATTGATGAGATTGATATTGATGACCTTTACAACAATCTTAGAGTGTATGAGATGAATTTGTAAAGGTTCTTTCAGGTTCCTACTTGCTTAACTGATTTGGCCTTTTCATCTCCTCTGAAATATTGGCAGTATAATAGTTAGTTATGCCAGTGGAGATTTTGGGGTAGTACTGCTTGGTTGGAATTAATCAAGTTCCATCTAACTCTATATTGACCATGATATAGCTTACTCCTTCCTTGCACAACCAACAACCAGTCCTCAACTTGAGAATGAGGATTTTCAGCAGATGGATGGAGATGACTTAGAGGAACTAGATCTTCGATGGCAGGTGGCTATGTTGATTGTCAGAGTAAAGAAGTTCATTTAAAGGACATGAAGGAATCTGGACTTAAAAAAATGACCTGTTTCTCTTGACAAGTCAAAGATTGAGTGCTACAACTGTCATAGAAAAGGGCATTTTGCTAGAGAATGTAGATCTGGAAGGAATCAAGGAAGAAGATCTTATGGTGACAATGGCAAGAGCAATGCACCAACTAATGAATCTTCATCACTGGTGGCTCAAGATGGTCTAGGAGGCTATGACTGGAGCAATGATTTTGAAGTAGAACCAGTCAACTATGCTTTGATAGCAATCTCCTCTTCAAGCTCATCAAGTTCTTCTGACACTGAGATACAAAAATGTTCTAAACAATGTCTTGAATCATTTAAATGTCTTCAAAAGAACTATGATACTGAAAGAGAAAAGCATAACAAAGCAAAACTAGAAATCAGGGGTTATGAGATAACATTAGAGTCACTAGAATCCATGATTATTGGACATGAAAAAAATGAGTTAGCTTAGGGTGAGAAATATGAATTTCATAATTATGAGCTTAAATGTAAAGAAATAAAAATTAACAACTTAAATCTGGAATTAGAGAAGGTTGTTAAAGAAAGAGATGAGTTAAAAGATAAGATTGCAAAATAGGAAGAATCGACCAAGAATCTTGAGGAAATACTTAAAAGTCAAATGAGTGCTAGAGATAAAACTGGTTTAGGTTATAGCACACAATTAAATGAATTAAGTAGCAATCATGAAACTGATAGTGAGAACAGTTTGAGTATTTTTGATGGTAGATCAAGTAATGATGAGCATCTACTAAAAAATGATAGATTTTCAAAGAATGGGTATAAAGTTGTTCCCCCTCCCATTACAGGGAACTTCTTAACCCCAAGAGCTGATATATCTTTTGCTAGGTTAGATAAATATTCCATAAGGAATAAAATCATTGAGTCACAAATAACTGAGCTTAATAATAACACAAGTGAGACTGCAGGTAAAATAAATGATGCAAATACTGAAAAGCCTAAGTCAGTCAGTGAGTCAGTTGTGTCTAATCTTAATATTAACAGAGATAGTGTTATCATTGAGGATTAGACCTCAGATGATGAAGAGGAAGTGTCTAGAGTGCAAAAAGTTAGACCTGAGAATTAAACAGTTAAGACTAGAAATGATAAAAGTGGTCAAAATTCTCATAAAAAAAGAGTTGGTTTTAGGAAAGTAAAAGCCTGTTTTGTTTGTAGAAGTACTGAGCATCTGATAAAAGAATGTAATTTTCATGACAAAAAGAGTCAAGAGTCTAATCTAAAAAATGTGGTTAATACTGGTAAATGGGAGAGCAAACCAGTATGGAATAATAGCAAAAGAGTTAATCATCCAAACATTTCAAAATACCCACATTTAAGTGAGACTTTTGTCCCATCAGGTGTATCAAGTAGAACAGGTTTCATAGGCTAAGTATTAATACTGCTAGATTTGTTTGTACTGCTAGGCCAAGTATTAATACTGCTAAGCCTGTTAGTACTGTTAAGCCAAGTATTAGTACTGCTATGCCTGTTTATACTGCTAGGCCAAGTATTAGTACTGTTAGGCCTGTTTATGCTTTGATACATTTACCTAAGAATGGACAATGTAAGACCAAGAGGCTCATGTTCACCTATCAAGAGGTCTTACTACACAAAACCAGCCTTTAGACCCAAAGACTTAAAACAAGATGTTAAAACTTTTAGGGTTAAAAACATGACTATTGCTGGGAAAAGAGCAGTAGTTAATACTGGTAAGGGTAAGCTGGATATTGACCTTAAAAAGTCAAGATGGGTTTGGAGGTCTAAGGGAAATTACCTGGATCATGTGTCCAAAGACAGTGGATCATTCATGCTCAAGAAGGTTGAGTATGTTGACCCAAAAGGGATTTCCAAGTTTGTAATGGCTTGGATCCTTAAGAGATACTAATTCTCTTACTTATTATGCAAGGCAATCCAAAGATCTTGTTACAGGGTCATGCAGTGATGGATAGTGGTTGCTCTAGCCATATGACTGACAACAAAGCTTATCTTTCAGACTATGAAGATTTCAATGGAGGCTTTGTGGGTTTTGGAAGTGATCCCAAAAGAGGTAAATAAAGGTAAAGGTAAATCCAAATGCTAATTTAGACTTTGATGATGTTTATTTTGTAGATGAACTTAAGTTTAACCTTTTCTCTTTCTCACAAATGTGTGACAAGAAAAATAGTGTCCTTTTTACTAAGTCTGAATGCCTTATCTTGTCTCCTAGCTTTAAGCTTCTTGATGAAAGTCAAGTTGTACTTAGAGTTCCTAGAAAGGATGATGTGTACAGCTTAGATTTAAAGAACATTATTCCTTCTAGAGGTATAACTTGTTTATATGCAAATGCAACAGTAGATGAGTCTAAATTAATGCACATGCGATTAGGTTATGTAAATTTCAAAAATATAAATAAACTTGTTAAAGGTTACCTAGTTAGAAGTTTACCTTCAAAAGTTTTTATGAATGACCTCACTTGTGTTGCCTGCAAGAAGGGTAAGCAACACAAGGCCTCCTATAAGGCCAAGTTAGATAGAATCATCAGAAAGCCCTAGGATTATTCTATGGTTATTTGGACCTGTCTCTGTAGAAAGCATCAACAAGAAAAGGTACTGCTTGGTTGTGACTAATGATTTTAGCAGATTTTGTTGGGTATTTTTCTTAGCTACCAAGGATGAAACATCTGAAATCCTTTGTAATCTTATCATAGGCTTAGAAAAAAAATTGAATCATAATGTTAAAATCATTAGATGTGATAATAAGATAGAGTTTAAGAACTATGCTATGAATGAATTCTGTGCTAAGAAAGGAATCAAAAGGGAGTTTAGTGTAGCTAGAACTCCACAACAGAATGGTGTTGCAGAAAGGAAAAACAGGACCTTAATTGAGGCAGCTAGAACTATGTTAGCAGACTCACTTTAGCTATCCCATTTTGGGCAGAGGCAGTTAATACTACTTGCTATGTACTGAATAGGGTATTAGTGACCAAACCTCAAAATAAGACACCTTATGAACTATTAATAGGTAAATCACCTAGTATTAGTTTTATGAGACCTTTTGGGTGCTCCTTGACTATTTTGAACACCTTAGATTCCTTGGGAAAATTTGATGGAAAATCTGATGAAGGTTATTTGCTTGGATACTCTACCTCTAGTAAAGCCTTTAGAGTATACAGCAAAAGGACCAAAAGGATAGAAGAGAATTTGCATATAAATTTTCTTAAAGATCAACCTAATGTGGCAGGAACTGGTCCTAATTGGATGTTTGATCTTGATTTTCTCACCAATTCAATGAATTATATTCTTGTTAGTGTAGAAAATCAGGTTAATGTGGATGCAAGTACACAAGATTCTTATGCTGCAGGTTCATCAGGAAAAGATAAAGGACCTACTCAGGAATACATACTACTTCCTCTACAACCTCATAGGACAAGGATTCCAGTAAAGGATGTTGTTCAGATTGCACAAGAAAAACCTTCTGAAAATGCTTCTTCAGATAAGGATGTCCAAGATTTAGAGGATGCTACTGATAAGGAAGAACAACATCAGATGCAAGATAATGAAAAAGATTTGCAAGATGAACTAGAGATGTTGGTTACTCAGGAATTGGTTGCTAAAGCTATGGATGATGTTTTAAGACAAGCCTTTAAAGAAGAAAAGAGGATAATTGCATCTCAAAAGAAGGCATCTCAAGCTACCAGTACTAACCAACTTAGTACTGATAGGCCATCTGTAAGTACTGATAGGCCATTTGTTAGTACTAATAGATCGTTTGTTAGTACTGATAGGTCTAACACACCCAATGTTAGTGCTGCTAGTACTTCCACAGGTTTAAATGCTAATGAATCATCATTTGTCTATCTTGGAGGCAAAATACCTATTGATGCATCTACTCTCTCGAATGCTAATTTACCCATTGATCCAAATATGCCTGCCTTGGAAGATGCTTCTAATACTCTTCCAAATGATGGAATATTCAACGGAGCTTATGATGATGATTAAGATGTGGGTACAGAGGCTGATTTCAACAACATGGATAACACCATTGCTGTCAGTCCTATTCTCTCATTACTAAGAATTTCATGGATCATCCAAAAGGACAAATTCTAGGAGATCCTACATCAGCAGTTCAAACAAGAGGGAAGATTCAAAAGGCTTCTTCAGCACAACAAGCCTTGGTAAGTTACATTCACAAATAGAACATAAAAAATCACAAGGATCATCAGAACTGTTTGTTTGCATGTTTTCTCTCTCAAGAAGAACCCAAGACTATATCACAAGCCTTACAAGATGAAAGCTGGGTTGAAGCAATGCAAGAGGAATTGCTTCAGTTCAAACTACAGAAGGTTTGGGTACTTGTTGATTTGCCATATAGGAAAAAGGTAATTGGCATAAAGTAGGTCTTCAAGAATAAGTGGGTGAGATGGATAGTATTTGCTGTGAAAAACAATGCACGACTATGTAGCACAAGGGTTTTAGACAGGGAGGAAGGTATAGATTATGATGAGATTTTTGCACATGTTGCCAGATTTGAGGGCTATTGTGGTTATTTTTAGCACTTGGTATCATTCATGGGATTTTACTGTCTACAAATGGATGTTAAATTGCATTTCTTTATGGCACTATTGAAGAAGAAGTGTATGTTCATCAACCTCTAGGTTTTGTTGATCCTGCTCATCCAAACAAAGTCTATAAGGTGTAAATGCTCTTGTATGGTCTACATCAAGCTCCTAGAGCTTAGTATGAGGACAACTTTATTCTTTTCTAATGGATAAATGGTTTTAGAAGTGGTACCATAGACAAAACATTGGTTTATCACGAGGAAATGGAGTGGACTTTATGTTAGTACCAAGTGGTTTGTGGATGTCTTTATTTTTGGTCTATTACTAACTAGTCCATATGTATCAGTGTTTGAATACTGTATGCATAAATATGATTCTAGATGAGTCAATGGCCTGTGAACTAACATTCTTTTGGGACGTCAAGTGGAAGAATACGTCATGAGGGATTCTTTATTGTCAGGTTAGGTTTGTTGCTGACATCTTAAAGAAGTTTGATTTTTTATCCATCAGAACAGCTACTACTCCTATTGAGTCTAATAAACCACTGGTCAAGGATGAAGATGGTGTAGATGTAGATATACATGTCTACAGGTCTATGATTGGATCTCTAATGTATTTGACTGCATCAAGGCCAGACATCATGTCTCCTGTTTGTGCCTATGCTAGATTTCAAGTCACTCCACATGCTTTCACAAATTAATGCAGTAAAAAGGATCTGTAGGTATCTCAAACATCAACCCAAACTTAGTTTATGGTATCCTAGGGATTTACCTTCTGAACTAGAAGCTTTCTCAGATAGTGCTATGGGTAGCCTGACTTGATAGAAATTTCAAACTAGTGGCTGGATGTCAATTTCTTAAAAGAAGATTGATATCTTGGCAATGCAAGAAGCAGACTATTGTGGCAAATTATACTACTGAGGCAGAATATGTTGCAGCTACTAATTGTTGGGGCAGGATTAGGATTACATAATCAGATTGTATGGAGTATGGTTTCAATTCATGAAACTAAAGTCCATATTGATAATGACGAGCATATAAGTGTTATTAAGAATCCTGTTGCTCATTCAAGGGACCAAAGCATATTGAGATTCTGTTTCCATTTTATAAGAGATTGTTATGAGGAGACTAATTAGAGGTTATCAAGATTCATACTGATCATATTGTTGCAGACCTTCTTATCAAAGGATTTTGATGGTCTCCAGGTTTAAACTTTTTAGTAGTGAGCATGGGGAATGTTAATCTGTAGCTACAATGAGGGAATGATTAACTTGTAAAGTTGTAAGTGTAGAAAGTACTTCTAGTTAATATTATACTGCTAGGGTATTAAGTCTAGTAGGTTGGAAATAATAATTAGTTATAGTTAATAATAGATTGTAGCATTTTTCTTGGTTTTTACTAACTATTTAGGACTATAGCATAGATTTTGAGGATGGATCAGAAGTGTGTTGCAATTCTTATTTATACATGGTCTGTAAGTTCTAAGTACTTGAGTTTATTTCTAGTAGTCTTAAGTTAATTATGGTTGTTTATAGGTAATTTAGTAGTCTTTAAGTTATTTGCTGGTAGATATTTTTAGCATATGGTAGGCTAATGTTAAGTCTGGTAGGCTAATGTTAAGTCTGGTAGGCTAATGTTAAGTCTGGTAGATGACCGTTGGTGCTGGTGAGGGAAAATTGATTTTTCTTATTTAAATATTACCGTTAGAGATTTTTACGGCGCATACTTCTAACATAGGTTTTCTATTTGGATAATTACTGCACTTTCTTCAATAAAATATCTTTCTTTACTCTAAAGAAACTTCTTTTACACACGGTCCAATAAGAAACCTTGTTATTAATCGATAAAAATTCAATTCCCTCTCTCTACCAGCACTTAGTATTTCACTCGAATCAAACCCAGGATTAGAATTTAAATTCTTACGATTTTTGTTCATCAACAAGTCCATATGGCCAATCTAAAGTACTCTGACAAGCATAACATGGTCGCTTTCCTGAAGAAACCAAATGAAAGTGTTGGTTTCACTGAGGTAGTAGATTTCCTTAAAGGTACATCTCTCAGGTATGCCTTAACTCATAATCCTACTATCTATGACTCCCTAGTCAAACAGTTCTGGCAAACTGCCACAGTCAGAACACTTGCTAATGGGACTCAACAATTAATAGCATCTATAGACTCTACAGAGTATACTATTACTGAGGCATCTATCAAAAGTAAACTTTAATTGGCAGATGCAACAGGAATACATAATTTATCTGATGCTGAAATATATGCTGGATTAGCCACATTGGGGTATGTTACTGAGGGCAAATTAACTTTTTGGAAAAAGAATTTTACACCCCAATGGAAATTTCTAATCCATCATATTTTACACTGCTTAAGCCCTAAGTCTGGTGGATGGGATCAATTTGGTAGTACTATTGCTACTGCATTAATCTGTCTATCTAGCAATAGGGTTTATAATTTTTCTAAAATGATTTTTGATGGGATGGTTCATAACATAGAGAGTAATACAAATTTTTTAATGTATCCAAGGTTTTTACAAATTATTTTGGATATTACAACTAAAAATAAAGGAAGGTATTTAGCCCCCACTTTGACCAAAAAGATTTTTGCAAACATGAAAAGGGGTTATGCAGGGGATTTTGTACCATTGCTGCCTGCTATGTTGGCAGGTGCAGCTATGGATCCAGGTGAAGGATCAACACAACCAGCTGAACCCCATCACACACCTGTTGATCCACTACCATCCACATCCCTACCACCTATTCAATCACCACCTCATTCACCTCATCAATCACCACCTCATTCACCTCATCAATCACCACCTCATTCACCTTATCAATCACCACCTCATTTACCTCATCAATCACCACCTCATTTACCTCATCAATCACCACCTAGGTCCTATGAAGCACCTCTCCCTAAAGGTAATACATCAAGAAGTGCTGAGGACAGTATACAACTTAAAGAATTGATGGATATTGTACCTAAGTTGGTGACCAGAATTGAAACTTTAGAGACAGAGTTGCAACAGTTAAAGACAACTTATGGAAAGGCAATTCTCACCTTGGTTAAAAGGGTAAGGATTCTGGAAAAGGCATTAAAAAGAAAGACACAGAAGGTGGTAATATCTGAATTAGAGGGTGAAGAACCATAGGATTAGGGGAGGATAATTCATGATATTGACAATGATCCTCTAGTTTCTTTGGTAAGAGAATCCATGAAAATGAAAAAGAAGTCAACAGATTTTGTTACTCCTACAAAAGTTTCAGGGGGGGCTCAGGAAGAAGATATCAGTCCTACAATCTTATAGGCAGTCAAAACATTGTCAAAGGTTGCTTCTCAGGGTGTTAGCAAGGTAAAATCAACTGATAAAGGCAAGAGATATAGGAGGACAACAAGGTCAGTGGCTAAGAATATTAATACTGGATTGGATGCTGAAGAAGAGATTAATACTGGTAGAGAAGAAATTAATATTGGTAGTGAAGAGGTTAGTACTGGTAGTACTAAAGTTGATTCTTGTACTGCTAGTAAAATGGGTCAAAGGGAAGGAAGGTTCCATGGTAAGAGGTTATCGCCAGGCTACTCTCAAAAACTAAAGAACAAATAGACAAGAGGAGTGATGGGAAAAGGCTATAAAATTACAAGCTCAAATGGATGAAGAAGTTGCAAAGCAGATTCATTTAGATGAAATGGTAGCCAAAAGAATGGCAGAAGATGAAGCATTATCATAACAACAAAAGAAAAGAAAAGCTCAAGTTCAATTTGAAGCTCAATATTATACTGAAGAAGATTAGGATGCTATTAGAGCTAAGCTAGAAGCAAATGCAGAGTTGACAAAAGATATGTTGGGAAAGGATTTGCTTGAATAAGACTTTGCAAAAAGAATGGTAGATATGGTGAATCAAAGAAAGAAACACTTTGCAGAGGAAAGATTAAGGCAAAGAGAAATAAACCCATGACTCAGTCATTGTTGAGAATCTAATGTTAAAACTATCTGATGAATCAAGGAATTGGAAGCTTTCTAGTTAAAAGAATTTGAGTTTGAAGAGATTTAAGAAGTGTTTGATAAGTTATGTTCATCAAGATTGCCTTTTGTTCTTATGGATTTTGAAGCTACAAAGGCAAAAAATTGTAAATGATATGGAGAAGAGCGCCAGACAATAAACTTCATAGAAAACAAAAGATTAGTGATAAAGATGTTCTTGTTGTGAGGAGAAAATGGTGCTGAAGTAAGGAAGAAGAGCCAGTAATATGAAAGGAAAAAAGAAAGAAGAAGCTGGAAAGAGGTATAAGTGTTGACAAGATTGCACAAGGAGATGTAGAAGGGCACTGATAAAGTGGATTCAGTAGAGGCTATAAATTCCTACTCCTTTGGCTCAAAATCTATATTGTTGTAAATTTGGAAGATATTTAGCAAGAGTCAAAGAAGTGTTATCAGTTAATGAGAGCAACTGGAGCTGATACAATTCTACATAAGCTTTGAGCCTTTGATTAAAGAAATTTATAAAGAGAGGATCTATAGTGCTGTAACTGGTTGGTATAATGCCAAATAGTATGGTACAAATAGGCCTGGAAGATTGCTCTTGACAGAGTGCTTTGGAGTGACCTCAGGGACTATGTTTGATCCACCTTCAATGAAGATGCTATTGGAGATTACACTTCAAACAGGAGATTAGTTAGAGGTAGTATGATAAATGTGTAGTACATGATTAACTTTGGAGGCTCTACTATATATGTGTTAGCAGATAGGAGTAATATCCTTTGTTAAAGATGCTTGTCAAGTGATTGCTAAGATGAAGTTCTAGATGAGAAACAATGGATGAAAGTTTGTTATAAACTCTTTAGATGATGGTGAAGCAAGCCTAGATAAGAACAGTGATGAAATTTATTCAGTAGTGGGTGGGCATATTTTGGAAACTATCGGGACTATAAATAGAAGAGAGAAGGGTTTGGGTGTTGGCTAGAACACCACACAATACAATATGGTCACAGTTCACCATGGCTTTAATAGGCTAAGGACTGGATAGTCCACAAGCATACGGCTTTGGTAAAGACTTCTAAAATCCCGTTTATGGTTGACAGTTTACCAAAAATTGTATGGTAATCAATGAACCATAGTATTGCACTAAAGCATTGGCTACTCCAGAGCAAATGACTACTGGTAAAGAGAACTCAAATCCGTTGATAGCTGATAGTTTGCTAAAAACTATAAGGTTATCAATGCACCTTGTTATTACAATGAAGCATTGACTAGTCCATAGCAAACGGCTCATGGTAAAGACATATCAAATCTGTTGATGGCTGGTAATTTGCCAAAAACTACAAAGCCAACTTAGTTAGATGTTGTTGTGTAGCTATGATGAAGAGAAGACAAAGACTAAAAGACAAAAGAAGCTAAGGACTTAAAAAAGGTGTTTGGATACAATCCTCAAAAACTTAAGCTGAAGAAAACTGAAGAAACTTGAAGTTAACAAGTGAAGTTCAAGTTTAGGGGAGGATTGTTAGGAATTTTGTATAACAGACTTAATTCTGTTAGTATTGTAGTTAATTCTGCTAGTGTAATAGTTAGTACTGGTAGAAGGTTTATCATAGTTAGTACTGGCAGTATTAAATAGTTAATACTGTTTATGTAATAGTTAAGTCTGCTTACGCAGAAATTAGTTAGAGTTAAAGATATGCATGAGATATCTTAGGAAAAGATATGCATTATCTTTATACGCGTTTTGTAAAGCCCATTAGGGTTTCCTTAGTCTATAAAAGGAACCAGAGGCATAGTCAGTAGATATAGTTCTACAAAAGATCATAGAGATCGAATAGCAAATCATAGTTTGTAATCTGTAACTTAGGCAGATTCAAAGTTCAATATAAAAGTGTTTTGATTATATTCTTCTTTACATTGTTGATTAAATTCCGCGTAATCAATAGTGGTTAATCATTGTTTCATCATTGTTACTTTAGATTTATCTAAGGCAACAAACCCTTTACAAGCTAAAGGTTAAGATCCATTAAGCAAAGGGATCCTACAAGTGGTATCAGAGCTTGTGTGGAAACTCTGAATAAGAAGAACTCCATTGTTTGAAGCAGATCTACAATCAAACCTGTAAGATGGCCATCTCCTCTTCAAGCTCATCAAGTTCTTCTGACAATAAGGTACAAAACTGTTCTAAATGTCTTGAATCATTTAAATGTCTTCAAAAGAACTATGATACTGAGAGAGAAAAGCATAACAAAGCCAAACTAGAAATTAGGGGTTATGAAATAGCCTTAGAGTCACTAAAAGCTAGAATTATTGGACATGAAAAGAATGAATTAGCTTGGGGTGAGAGATATGAGTTTCAAAATTATGATCTTAAGTGTAGAGAAATAAAAATTAACAACTTAAATCTAGAATTAGAAAAGGTTGTTAAGGAAAGAGATGAATTGAAACTCAAGATTGAAAAATAGGAAGGGTCATCAAAGAATCTCACTAAGATACTAAATAGTCAGATGAGTGCTCATGATAAAAATGGATTAGGGTTTGGCACACAAATGGATGATTTGAGTAATAAATCTGAAACTGATAGTGAGAACAGTTTGACTATTTTTGAGGTAAGGTCTAGTGATGAAGAGAGCACACTAGCAAATAATAGGTTCACTAAAGCAAATAAGTATCATGCTGTTCCCCCTCCAATTACAGGGAACCCACTAACCCCAAGAGCTGATATATCATTTGCAGGACTAGATGAGTATGCTTTTAGAAATAAAATCATAGAGTCTAAGACAACT
Organism: Tanacetum coccineum; assembly: GCA_026074375.1. Lineage (NCBI taxonomy): Eukaryota > Viridiplantae > Streptophyta > Magnoliopsida > Asterales > Asteraceae > Tanacetum > Tanacetum coccineum. The sequence goes on from BQNB010001237.1 coordinate 130,783, forward strand.
GAAACTAACAAGACTGTAGGTACCACAAATGAAGCAACTATAGTAAAACCTAAGTCTGTCAATGAAACAGTTGTGTCTAAGTCAAAGATTAATAGGGATGAAGTCATCATTGAGGATTGGACCTCAGATGATGAGGATGATGTAAGTGCTAAAAAAATTGTTAGTTCTGTTAAGCCTAAGGTGACTCAAGTTGTTAGGAGTCAAGCTGATAAAAGTGGTCAAACTTCACAAAAACAAGGGATAGGTTTTAAGAAAGTACATAAAATAAAAGCTTGTTTTGTTTGCAAAAGCACTAGCCACTTGATAAAAGACTGTGATTTCTATGACCAAAAGAGTCCTGAACCTAGAGTTAAGAATGTGGTCAATACTGGGGAAAGGGTAGTCAAACCAGTATGGAATTATGGCAAAAGGGTAAATCACCAAAACTTTTCAAAAATTTTGAAATACCCTCATGCAAAAAGGACCTTTAACCCATCAGCAGTACTAACCAGAGCAGGTTTAGTTAATACTGATAGATCAAATGTTAGTACTGCTAGGTCTATTAGTACTGTTAGGCCTGTTAGGCCTGTTAGTACTGCTAGGCCATTGGCCTCAAAAATAGCACAATCTAATAGTGTTATTAGACCAAAACACCCAAGATTGGACATTGTAAGACCAAAAGCCTCAAACACACCAATCAAGAGGTCTTACTTCACCCAACCAGTTTATAGACCCAAAGACTTAAAACCTGATGTGAAAACTTTTGGGGTTAATAACATGACTACTGTTGGGACAAGGGCAGTAGTTAGTAAGGGTAAGGTGGAGAATGTCCTTAAGAAGGCTAAATGGGTATGGAGGCCAAAGATGAATTACCAGGATCATGTGTACAAATATAATGGCTCTTACATGCTCAAGAAGTTTCTTGGTATGTAAGACCCCAAGGTTTTCCAAAGTAGTATTGACTTGGATCCCTAAGAGATACTAATTCTCTTACCTTTTGTGCAGGGCAATCCAGATATCTTGTTATAGGATCATGCAGTGGTGGATAGTGGTTGCTCTAGCCATATGACTGGCAACAAAGCTTATCTTTCAGACTTCGAAGATTTCAATGAAGGCTTTGTGGCTTTTAGAAGTGATCCCAAAGGAGGTAAAATAATGGGTAAAGGTAAAATCAAAACTGCTAATTTAGACTTTGATGATGTTTACTTTGTAGATGAACTTAAGTTTAATCTTTTCTCTGTCTCACAAATGTGTGACAAGAAAAATAGTGTCCTTTTTACTGAGTCTGAATGCCTTATCTTGTCTCCTAGCTTTAAGCTTCTTGATGAAAGTCAAGTTGTTCTTAGAGCTCCTAGAAAAGATGATGTGTACAGCTTGGATTTAAAGAACATTGTTCCTTCTGGAGGTATAACTTGTTTATATGCAAATGCAATAGCAGATGAGTCTAAATTATGGCACAGGAGATTAGGTCATGTAAATTTCAAAAATATAAATAAACTTGTTAAAGGTCACCTAGTTAGAGGTTTACTCTCAAAGTCTTTATTATAATTGACCACACTTGTTGGTTGCTGCAAGAAGGCTATGCAACATATGTTCTCTGTAAGGGCAAAGTTAGATTGAATCATCAAAAAGCCACTAGATTTAGAGAATTACTTCATATGGACTTATTTGGACCTGTCTCTATAGAAAGCATCAACAAGAAAAGGTACTGCTTGGTTGTGACTGATGATTTCAGCAGATTTAGTTGGGTATTTTTCTTAGCTACCAAGGATGAAACATCTAAAATCCTTTGTAATCTTATCATAGGCTTAGAAAAACAATTGAATCATAATGTTAAAATCATTAGATGTGATAATGGGACAGAGTTTAGAAACTATCGTTTATATTGAATTGTGTGCTAAGAAATGAATCAAAAGGGAGTTTAGTGTTGCTAGAACTCCACAGCAGAATGGTGTTGCAGAAAGGAAAAACAAGACCATTAATTGAGGCAGCTAGAACTATGTTAGCAAGAATCACTTTTACCTTTCCTTTTTGGGCAGAGAGCTAGTTAATACTGCTTGCTATGTACTGAATAGGGTATTAGTGACCAAACCTCAAAATAAAACACATTTATGAACCTATTAATAGGTAAATCACCTAAGTAGTAGTTTTATGAGTCCTTTTTGGGTGCCCAAGTTTTTTTGTGACTATTTGAACACTTATATTTGTAGGCAAATTTGATGGGAAATCTGATGAAGGTTATTTGCTCGGATACTATACTCTAGTATAATGTACTTTAGAGTTTACATCAAAAAAGGACCAAAAGGGTAGAAGAGAATCTGCACATTCATTTTACTTGAAGATCATACACAAATTATTGTGAGCAGGAACTGGTCCAAATTGGATGTTTGATATTGATCTTTCTCACCATTAATGAATTATATCATGTTAGTGTAGAAAAATCAGGTTATATGGATGCAGGTACACAAGATTCTTATGTTGCAGGTTCATCAGGAAAAGATAAAGGACTTACTTAGGAATACATACTGCTTCCACTACAACCTCATAGGACAAGGTTTCCAGTAAAGGATGTTGTTCAGGATGGCTTAAGAACAATTTGAATATGCTTCTACAGGACAAGATAAATACAAGATTCAGAATGTAGTTTTGATAAGAAGGACTAAACATCAGATGCACAGAAAGATGAAAAGTCTGGCAAGATGGAACTGAGAATGATGGTTACTTAAGATTGGTTGCTAATGCTATAAATGATGAATCAAAGACAAGCCTTTGAAGAAGAAAAGAGGAGAATTGCATCTCAAAAGAAGGCAGCTCAAGCTACCAGTACTAACCAACTTAGTACTGATAGGCCATTTGTTAGTACTGATAGATCATTTGTTAGTACTGATAGATCTAACACACCCAATGTTAAGTATGCTAGTACTTCTACAGGTGAAATGCTGATGAATCAATCATTTGTCTATATTGGTGCAAATTACCTATTGTTTGCAAACCCCATCTATAATCTTCCCTAATGCTGATTTACCTATTGATCCAAATATGCCTGACTTGGAAGATGCTTCTGATACTCTCCCAAATGATGGAATATTCAATGGAGCTTATGATGATGATAAAGATGTGGGTGCAGTGGCTGATTTCAACAACATGGATAACACCATTGCTGTCAGTCCTATTCCCACACTCAAACTTCTAAGTATCATCCAACTAGGACACAATTCTAGGAGATCCTTCATCAACAGATCAACACAGAGGGAAGAATTTTTAAAGGCTTCTTAGCACAATAAGCCCTTAGTAAGTTACATTCACAAACAAAATTGAAACACAACCACAAGGATCATCAGAACTGTTGTTTTGGCATGTTTTCTCTCTTAAGAAGAACCAAGACTATATCACAAACCTTAAGGATGAAAGCTGGGTTGAGCATGCATGTGGAATTGCTCCATAGTTCAGTTATAGTAGGTTTGGATACTTGTAGATTTTACCTTTTGGATAGAAGGGCATATTGCGCAATAAGTGGGTTTTCAGAACAAGAGAGATAAGAGAAGCTTTGTTGTGAAGAGAATAAGCTCAGACTTTAGTTCAAGGTCATAGACACGAAGAAGAATAGACTATGATGAGTGTTTTTGCACCTGTTGCTAGTATTAGAGGCAATCAGGCTGTTCTTAGCCTTTGCAACATATATGGGATTTCTTGTCTATCAGATGGATGTTAAAAGTGCTTTTCTCTATGACACAATTGAAGAAGAGGTGTATGTTCACCAAACTCCAGGCTTTGTTGATCCTGCTCAACCAAACAAAGTATATAAGGTGGTTAAAGCTCTTTATGGTCTACATCAGCTCCTAGAGCTTGGTCATGGAGACACTCTCTTTCTTTTCCTGCTGGAGAATGGTTTTTAGAAGAGGTCGCCATAGACAAAAACCTTGTTTATCAAGAAGATTAGTAGTGACATTATGTTGGTCCAAGTCTTTGTGGATGACATCATATTTGGCTCTTAATAGAATTCTATGTTGTACTGAATTTGAAGAAGTATGCATAAAGATTCCAGATATGTTCCAATGGGGAGAGCTTACATTCTTTTTGGACTACATGTGAAGCAAAACCTGATGAATCATTTCATTAGTAAAAGAGCAGTAGTTAATACTGGTAAGGGTAAGCTGAATACTGACCTTAAAAGGTCAAGATGGGTTTGGAGACCTAAGGGAAATTACTTGGATCATGTGTCCAAAGACAGTAGATCTTTCATGCTCAAGAAGGTTGAGTATGTTGACCCAAAAGGGATTTCCATGTCTATAATGGCTTGGATCCCTAAGAGATACTAATTCTCTTACTTTTTGTGCAGGGCAATCCAGAGATCTTGTTACAGGATCATGCAGTGGTGGATAGTGGTTGCTCTAGCCATATGACTGGCAACAAAGCTTATCTTTCAGATTATGAAGATTTCAATGGAGGCTTTATGGCTTTTGGAAGTGATCCCAAAGGAGGGTTACTAGTTTGGAGAAAGAGTTGAAGGAAACCAAACAGACACTAGGGAATGTTGTGCTTAAATTGGTAAAGAAGGTGAAATCTCTGGAAATAGCTTTGAAGAGGAAATCCAAGAAGGTAATTGTGTCTGCATCAGAGGGTGAAGAACTAGAGGATCAGGGGAGGATAATTCAGGATATTGATGATGATCCTCTAGTCTCTTTGTTTAGAGAATCCATGAAAGAGAAGTCAACAGATTTTGTTACTCCTACAAAAGCTTCAGGGGAGGCTCAAGAAGAAGAAATCAGTCCTACAATCTTGGAGGCAGCTAAAACTTTGTCAAAAGTTGCTTCTCAAAGTGTTAGCAAAGCAAAGTCGACTGATAAGGGCAAGAGATATAGGAGGAGAGCAAGGTCAATGGCTAAAAACATTAATACTGGATTGGATGCTGAGGATGAGATTAATACTAGTAGAGTTGAGATTAATACTGGTATTGAAGATGTTAATACTGGTAGTACTAAAGTTGATACTGGTAGAACATCAATTAGTACTTCTAGTATAATTCTTTCTCCTAAAAAGGGTCAAAGAGAAGGAAAAGCTCAGATGGTTGAAGAGGATATCCAGGCTACTCATAAGACTAAAGAACAAATAAGACAAGAAGAAGCTGGATTGGAAGAGGCTATAAGATTGCAAGCTCAAATGGATGAAGAAGTTGCAAAACAAATTCATTTAGATAAGATGTTAGCCAAAAGAGTGCAGGAAGAACAAGAATTGTCAGAACAACAACTAAAAAGGAAGGTTGAAGTTCAAAAAGCTGCATAATTTTATACTGAAGAAGATTGGGATACCATTAGGGCAAAACTGGAAGATATGACAGAGGTAGTTAAGAGTCTTCAGGGAGAAAGTATAAGCAATGATGATTTTGCAAAAAAGAATGGTGGAAATGATAAATGAGAAGAAGAAGTTTTATGCTGAACAAAAAGCGAAAGAAAAAAGAAGTAAGCCAATGACACAAGCGCAATAAAGAGAATACATGAGTACCTTCATCAAGAATCAGAGTTCATGGAAATTGTCTCAATTGAAGAAACTTTCTTTTGAAGAGTTGAAGACTAAATTGAAAAGCTGATGAAAAGTATTGAAAGTTTTGTGCCTATGGAAACTGAAGCAAGAGTGAAAAGACATAGATTATAGCTAGAACAAGAAACTTCAAAGAAACAAAAGATTGACATTGAGGATGCTTCAATCACAAAGGGAAAAGATGAAATTGTGAAAGAAGAAGAAGCTGAAGTACCAGTTAAGAAAACAGGAATGAGAAGGAAGCAAAAGGCAAGAAAGGGAATAAATATTGACAAGACTGCACAAGATGAGTTCAACAAGGAAAGAGAAGCATATGTGAAAGATAAAGTCAAGGATGCTTCATCAGAATCAGAGATTGGAGTAGATGTTATTCCAACTGCTACAAAACCTCTAACTATTGTTAATTGGAAGATCATTTCTCAATCAAGTCAAAAGGCTGCTTATCAGATCATAAGAAAAGATGGTTCTGATAAAACTTATATGAGTTTTGGAGCTATAATGATCTAAGAGTGAGCTTCTAGATGGAACAATGGTTGAAGTTAGTTATCAACTCATAAAGATGATTTGAGAAGCATGCTTTGGATAAGAAGTGTTGTGTCTCTCAGTAGCAGTGAGCATATTTTTTTTAGGAAACTATGGACTATGATGGAATTGGGAAGGATTGTTTAAGTGTTGGTTTAATCATCACACAACAAATGGTCATCAGTTCACCATGTCTAACAGACATCAAGAACTGGCTAGTCCAAGGCAAACGGCTTTGGTAAAGACTTCTCAAATCCGTTGATGGTTGACAGTTTACCAAAAAATTGTATGGTACATAAAACTCACATGTTTTTAAAACAAGAGTTGGTACTCATGGAGCAAAGGCTACTCGTAAAGAGATCTCAAATCCGTTAATAGCTGATAGTTTGCTAAAAACTATAAGGTTATCAATGCACCTTGTTATTGCAATGAAGCATTGACTAGTCCATAGCAAATGGTATGGTAAATATTAAGACATATCATATCCGTTTGATGTGTTGGTAGTTTGCCAAAAACTACAAAGCCAACTTAGTTGGATGTTGCTGTGTAGCTATGATGAAGAGAAGACAAAGACTAAAATACAAAGTATGATCTGTTTTTTTAAATAAAAAAAAGAATAACAAACAGATCATTATGTTTGGATACAAATTCTCAATAGCCCAAACTGAAGACAACTGAAGAAACTTGAAGTTAACAAGTGAAGTTCAAGTTTAAGGGAGGATTGTTAGGAATTTTGTATAACAGACTTAATTCTGTTAGTGTATTATAGTTAGTTCTGCTAGTTACATAGTTAGTACTGGTAGAAGGATTATCATAGTTAGTACTGGTAGTGTTAAATAGTTAATACTGCTTATGTAATAGTTAAGTCTGCTTACGCAGAAGTTAGTTAGAGTTAAAGATATGCATGAGATATCTTAGGAAAGGATATGCATTATTTTATACGTGTTTTGTAAAGCCCATTAGGGTTTCCTTAGTCTATAAAAGGAACCATAGGCATGGTTAGTAGTCATAGTTCTACACAGATCATAGAGATCGAATAGAAATCATAGTTTGTAATCTGCAACCTAGGCAGATTCAAAGTTTAATATAAAAGTTCTTTTGTGATATTCAATATTGTTCTTCTTAGCATTATTGATTAGATTCTGCATAATCAATAGTGTCTACTCAGTGTTTCATTATTGTTGCTTTAGAATTATCTAAAGGAGCAAACTCTTTGCAAGCTGAAGGTTAAGATCTATTCAGTAAATCGATCCAACAAGTGGTATCAGAGCTTGTGTGGAAACTCTGAATAAGAAGAACTCCATTGTTTGAAGCAGATCTACAATCAAACCTGTAAGATGGCCATCTCCTCTTCAAGCTCATCAAGTTCTTCTGACAATAAGGTACAAAACTGTTCTAAACAATGTCTTGAATCTTTTAAAACTCTTCAAAAGAACTTTGATAGTGAAAGAGAAAAACATAACAGAGCCAAACTAGAAATTCAAGGTTATGAGTTAGCCTTAGAGTCTCTAGAATCTAGGATACTTGGACATGAAAAGAATGAAATGGCTTGGGGTGAAAAATATGAGTTTCAAAACTATGATCTTAAGTGTAGAGAAATAAAAATTAACAACCTTAAAACAGAATTAGAAAAAGTTGTTAAGGAAAGAGATGAGTTGAAAGTTAAGATAGAAAAATAGGAAGAATCATCCAAGAGTCTTAATAAATTACTCAACAGTCAAATGAATGCTAATGATAAAAATGGTTTAGGATATGGCACACAAATGGATGAAATGAGTAGCAATCATGAAACTGATAGTGAGAATAGTTTGAGTATTTTTGATGTTAGATCAAGTGATGAAGAGAACACACCAGAAAATGATAGATTCTCAAAGAATGGGTATAAAGCTGTTCCCCCTCCCATAACAGGGAACTTCTTAACCCCAAGAGCTGACATATCATTTGCAGGTTTAGATGAATATGCCATTAGGAATAAAATCATTGAGTCACAAACAACTGAGCTTAATACTAAAACAAGTGAGACTGTAGGTAAAACAAATGATGCAAATACTGAAAAGCCTAAGTCAGTCAGTGAGTCAGTTGTGTCTAATCCTAAGATTAACAGAGATAGAGTTATCATTGAGGATTGGAACTCAGATGATGAGGAAGAAGAGTATGAAGTGCAAACAGTTAGACCTGAGACTCAAACAGTTAAGACTAGAGATGATAAAAGTGGTCAAAATTCTAAGAAACAAGGAATTGGTTTTAGGAAAGTAAAAGCTTGCTTTGTTTGTAAAAGTACTGACCATCTGATCAAAGATTGTAATTTTCATGACAAAAAGAGTCAAGAGCCTAAGCTGAAAAATATGGTTAATACTGGTCAAAGGGAGGGCAAACCAGTATGGGATAATACCAAAAGGGTTAATCATCAAAACTTTTCAAAATACCCACATTTAAGTAAGACTTTTGTCCCATCAGGAGTACTAACAAGAACAGGTTTGCATAGGCCAAGTGTTAGTACTGCTAGGCCAAGTGTTAGTACTGCTAGTCCAAGTATTAGTACTGCTAGGCCTGTTTGTACTGCTAGGCCAAGTGTTAGTACTGCTAGGCCTGTTTGTACTGCTAGGCCAAGTGTTAGTACTGCTAGGCCTGTTTTGTACTGCCTAGGCCCAAGTGCTTAGTACTAGCTAGGCCTGTTTATGTTACCAGACCCTATTTTACCCAAGTATGGACATGTTACGACCAATAGGCTACATGTTCACCTATCAAGAGGTTACTAATAATACCAACTTTTTAGACCCAAAGACTTAAAACAAGATGTTAAAACTTTTGGGGTTAAAAATATGACTACTGCTGGGACAAGAGCAGTAGTTAATACTGGTAAGGGTAAGCTGAATACTGACCTTAAAAAGGTAAAGTTGGGTTTTGGAGCCTATGGGAAATTACTTGGATCATGTGTCCAAAGACAGTGGATCATTCATGCTCAAGAAGGATGAGTATATTGACCCAAAAGGGATTTCCAAGTCTATAATGGCTTGGATCCCTAAAAGATACTAATTCTCTTACTTTTTGTGCAGGGCAATCCAGAGATCTTGTTACAGGATCATGTAGTGGTGGATAGTGGTTGCTCTAGCCATATGACTGGCAACAAAGCTTATCTTTCAGACTATGAAGATTTCAATGGAGGCTTTATGGCTTTTGGAAGTGATCCCAAAGGAGGGTTACTAGTTTGGAAAAAGAGTTGAAGGAAACCAAACAGACACTAGGGAATGTTGTGCTTAAATTAGTAAAGAAGGTAAAATCTATGGAAATAGCTTTGAAGAGAAAATCCAAGAAGGTAATTGTGTGTGCATCAGAGGGTGAATGTCACACCCCGCCAAGGCGGAAACGCGAGGCATAACATGAAAGATATTAACATAGCACATGGTATCTTTATAGTGGACCTACTTAATAGTGTTTATAAATGCAAAGACACAAAGTGTCATGATAACATCCAACAAAAAAATACAACGACCCAAATATGAATGTTTGGATTACAATCCATAAGTCTTATAATATCAAAACAATGTCTAGAAATCAAATCAACATTATTGCTCAATAAAACGGCATAGCAAAATCATAGATCCTTCAAACTTGCTATTATGGTCTCACTAGCAATCTCCTAACATCATTTCGTCACCTGAGTTACCTGAAAAACGATGATAAAACAGTCAACACTTAGGTTGGTGAGATGCCATGGTTTTAGACACCAACCTCAAAACATTTCAAACAATTCAACATTTAATGTGATAAAGATAAACCAGTTGAATGACCATATCATGAACTTCCTATACAAATCAATCAACAACAAGTAAACACAATTCAAATCAATATATCTCAAACAAAATAGCTCACTCAAAAATTGCTAGGCTCACCCAAAGTGGGGAAGGGAACGATCCCCGTCAAGCCACCCGGCTCCACTTGTCATTCAATTCAACACATAGCAGTAATAGCCACAACTAGCACAATGCAATTTTAAGCTCAACATCCAAATATTAGTAATAAAAACATCACATACTCAAGCATCGTTCCTCCCCAATGAAAAATCTTAGAAAGTTAGGGCCTATTGACACTCACCTGTTTGCGCAGCTACAAAGCAATTCAAACTCCTTCTTAAACAACTTTACACATTAAAAGCCTCATGTTTCCTTCGGTAAGCCTAAAGATTAATCAAATATAACAACCCTAATGATGGACTAATATCATCTATATATATGTAAGACTCTCTACCCATCTTTTATACCTTCATTATATCTTTTTATTACTTCGTTACTTTTATTTTAAACACTTACAACTTTCTGCTCTAATGCAGAATTTTTACCCAACTTGCACGACCCAAAACCCATACCAAAACGCATCCATAATTCCCACAAAAATTCACACATGACCCCACATGTGTATATTAAGTTTCCTCTAGAAGCTCATGCATTCATTCAACCCCTAAGTATACCTTTGAAAATCAAACTTACAAACTGGTCAATTTCGGATCTGATTGCACACTAAAAAGGTTCGACTTAAAAACCTAACATAGAATTAATTTTAGCCTTATCCCTTTTGGGGTTTCTTAATATACATATGCAAGTTATTTTATGTAAAAGGTCTTAATTTAAAACACTTCTTAAGTAGGGTTTTCACCTCACTTAAATTGACTCAAAATTCGTCTGAAAACACAGTTTTGGCAACGAGTCTTGTAAACAACATTTGACCCCCTTCCCGACCATAAAAACCTTCGAGGCTAGATTTTATTTAAAGAAGATTAAAAAATATATAGTTTAAAAAAAAGAATCATGTCGTTTGCATTCTCCATCATGGAGATATTCGCCCAACAATCTGACCTAAATTGCTCGCTCATTAAATTAAACACAAACGGCATAATTTTCAAAGCCCTAATTCCTGCATTAAAAACTTAAACACTTACCAATTATGAACCCTAATCATTAATTCACCATTAATTCAGTAGAACTAAACCTATTAGAAACCTAATTAAATTTTATGATAAAACTTAATCCATCTTGTTTAGTTTACATAAATCTATCATGATAACTAAAAGATTAACTAGGAATATAATGATTACCTTTAATAAATTGTAAAAAAAACTTTTTTTTCTCTTGAGGATTCGGTCGCACCAAGGAGAAAGTGGGAGAAAAAAATATGTATTTCTAATCCTTGGTTTGCATTATATAGGCCTAATGGATAACCCTTGTACTACTAGTTTGAGCCCAACTTGACTTCTTCCCCCCCCCCCTTTCCTTTTTTTTACTATTCCTTTTTTACTTCTCCATAAATAATTTTTTTTTTATTTTCTTTATTTTTTCCTAAAAGAACACTTCTACTTGAAGTTTGATTAATTTATAAAAGCCAATAAATATTCTCCAAAAACCTTCTTTCGCAAAACTACGTTTTACGCTTTCTAAAAATACTTATTCATTTTCCAAATTCATTTCTATATATGGAAAGTTTAACAAAAACTCTCATTTTTTAACAAATTAATTCTTTCAAATATGACACCTACACATTTTAATCCTATCACCTAGACAACCATTATTAACCAAAACATTCTTTCAAAATACTATTCAATTACATTATTACTATAAGTGATAAAATGAATTTTCTCCATCAAATAAACTCATTTCTCTAATTTACCTCTAAAACCTAACTTATCTTAAATTCTAACACAAAAATACGTATACGTATAAATACTTACACATTTAACACAAAAACGCTAAAATCTAAATAACCATTTCCTCATCACTCAAAAGTGAACGAAATGAACTCAACAAATTTTAACACAAATCCAATCCTAATGAGACGATCACGCTTAATGGATTGATTATCCAATCTCACATATCCCACACAAACACATATAAACACGTATAACACATAAAATTACATAAACCGTACGTTGCAACAGACACATAAGTCAACACTAATGTTTTGACTAACCTGCTTAAGTCACGGTTATTACAGTGAAGAACCAGAGGATCAGGGGAGGATAATTCAGGATATTGATGATGATCCTCTAGTATCTTTGTTTAGAGAATCCATGAAAGAGAAGTCAACAGATTTTGTTAATCATACAAAAGCTTCAGGGGAGGCTCAAGAAGAAGAAATCAGTCCTACAATCTTGGAGGCAGCTATAAACTTGACAAAGTTGCTTCTAAAGTTCGTTGGCTAAACAGCAAAAGTCACTGATATAGGACAAAGATATATATAGGAGGAGAGCAAGGTCAATGGCTAAAAACATTAATACTGGATTGGATGCTGAGGGTGAGATTAATACTAGTAGAGTTAAGATTAATACTGGTAGAACATCAATTAGTACTTCTAGTATAATTCTTTCTCCTAAAAGGGTCAAAGGGAAGGAAAAGCTTAGATGGTTGAAGAGGATATCCAAGCTACTCATAAGACTAAAGAACAAATAAGACAAGAAGAAGCTGGATTGGAAGAGACTATAAGATTGCAAGCTCAAATGGATGAAGAAGTTGCAAAACAGATTCATTTAGATAAGATGGTAGCCAAAAGAGTGCAGGAAGAACAAGAATTGTCAGAGCAACAACTAAAAAGAAAGGCTGAAGTTCAAGAAGCTGCACAGTTCTATACTAAAGAAGATTGGGACACCATTAGGGAAAAACTGGAAGCTAATACAGAGGTAGTCAAGAGTCTCCAGGGAGAAAGTATAAGCAATGATGATTTTGCAAAAAGAATGATGGAAATGATAAATAAGAAGAAGAAGTTCTATGCTGAACAAAAAGCTAAAGCAAAAAGGAGTAAGCCAATGACACAAGCACAACAAAGAGAGTACATGAGTACCTTCATTAGAATTAGAGATTGG